>WNYA01000442.1:0-163215 GCA_019512145.1 Engystomops pustulosus | reverse complement strand
GGGAGCTCGGGATAACACTACATACTGCATATACAGCCACCACTAGGGGGAGCTCAGGAGGTTACTACATGCTGTACATACAGCCACCACTAGGAGGAGCTCAGGAGGTTACTACATACTGTATATACAGCCACCACTAGGGGGAGCTCAGGAGGTTACTACATGCTGTGGGAGCTCGGGATAACACTACATACTGCATATACAGCCACCACTAGGAGGAGCTCAGGAGATTACTACGTACTGTATATACACCACCACTAGGGGGAGCTCAGGAGATTACGACATACTGTATATACAGCCACCACTAGGAGGAGCTCAGGAGATTACTACACCACCACTTGGAGGAGCTCAGGAGATTACTACATATTGTATATAAAGCCACCACTAGGGGAGCTCAAGAGATTACTACATACTGTATATACAGCCACCACTAGGAGGAGCTCAGGAGATTACTACATACTGCATATACAGCCACCACTAGGGGGAGCTCAGGAGATTACTACATACTGTATATACACCACCACTAGGAGCAGCTCAGGAGATTAATACATACTGTATATACAACCGCCACTAGGAGGAGCTCATGAGATTACTACATACTGTATATACAGCCACCACTAGGGGGAGCTCAGGAGATTACTACATACTGTATATACACCACCACTAGGGGGAGCTCAGGAGATTAATACATACTGTATATACAAAGCGTTTGTCCATACATCTCATGCGTTGGTCACAGACCTAGCCTGGCCAGATTTATAACACATAACACCTCCCCGCCCCACCCGGTTTGAACCTGAAGGCCTCGTAGGCCATGACAGTCAAGATCATGGCTTCAGCCAATGTTTTCTACATGGGAAGAGCCTTAATAGAGCGAGAGAGCCACTCGCTTGGACGCCGGAGACGCGAAACCTACCTGGTTATTACGGTATAACACATGGAGATGTCCGTTATACCACTCATGAAGGTGTGGAGTGACTATGTTGTGTTAGGTGGCGGCCGGGAAGTCAGGACGTCGGTTCTCGCTCTCTCGTGTCCATCACTTATTGGTGTGGCTAATGAAATAGTGCAATTGGTTGGCTCGTCGCGTCTCACTCAGCGACATTAAAACTGCCTCCACTTTCCCCATCAGGCGGTAATTGCCTCCACAATAAACCTTCAATAAGACTTAAGCAGCCAACAAACAAATTGCAGGTCTGCAGATGTTTTTCACTCTCGGCTGGAGCGGCGGCACTTACCATATATTAGTGTATAACCAGGTAAGGGGGCGCCTCCGCCTCGCACAGCCCCAACTCAGCGCCAATGGGAAAATACATCAATGTGGCTGCTAAGCCGCTCAGACGAGGAACCTGCCGGGCAACGTGACAGATTGTCATCTAAGAGACGACCGGGAGGGCAGCGCTCATAGCGGGACGTCAGCATACAAGGGTCAACCCGAGATGCCCCCACAAGGAATGAGGACCCCCCGGGGTGAGGGCGACGGGGCGAGAGGATCATCAAGAAATGTATTGCTGAAGGGAAAATCAGATCCGCGCTGTGATAATCGCGGAGAAGAGAGAACGGCCGGAGGGAGTGGACTGAACCGAATGACAGAGGAGACCATGGGGGGGGGGGGGGAGGGCAACCGATGGGGGGGGTTATTAGAGAGGATGGTGATGGAGGGCACTAATACAAGGGATGACAGAGGAGACCGTGGGGGGACCGATGGGGGGTTATTAGAGGAGGAAATGGGGGGCACCAATGGAGGGGTTATTAGAGGAGGCGATGGAGGGCACCGATGGGGGTTATAGAGGAGGCGATGGGGGGCACCGATGGGGGGTTATTACACGAGGCGATGGGGGGCACTGATGGGGGGGTTATTAGAAGAGGCGATGGAGGGCACCGATGGGGGGGTTATTAGAAGAGCGATGGGGGGCACCGATGGGGTTTATAGAGGAGGCATGTGGGGGCACTATACAAGGAGATACATAGAGACCGTGGGGGGACGATGGTGGGTTATTTAGAGGAGGAAATGGGGCACCTAATGGGGGTGTATTATATTCGGAGGCCTAGGGGGCACACCGAGGGGGGGTTAGAAGTGCTAATTAGAGTGGCAGTCGATGTGGGAGGCACCATGGTGGGTTTATTAGAGGCAGCGGACATGAGATCACTTACAGGTCACCAGGATGACCGATGGGGTTAGGAGACCTTGAATGGGCGGGTGGCACAACGATGGGGGGTTATTAGAAGTCATAGCAGGGGGCACCAATGGGGGGGTTATTAGAGGAGGCGATGGGGGGGGCACCGATGGGGGGGGTTATTACGAGTAGGATGGGTGTTAGAAATCGATGGGGGGGCAAACCGATGGGGGGGTTTTAGAGGAGGCGGCATGGGGGGGGGGTTTATTAAGAAGAAGTCGATGGGGGGCCGTGGGGGGGTTTATGGGGGGGGGTCGTAGGTTATAGGAGGCGATGTGGGGGTTATTAGAAGATTGGTCGATGGGGGGGGGTGCACCGACGGGGGTGTATATAGAAAGGGTATGGGTGGTACCAATGTGGATTATTAGAGGGATGGGAGGCGATGTGGGGGTTATTAGAAGAGGCGATTGGGGGGCACCGATGGGGGGGTATGTAGAGAGGGGGGATGCTGGAGGGTCACCATAGTGGGTTATTAGAGGAGGCGATGGGGTGGGGGGTACTGGGATGGGGAGTGGGTCAGGGGGTTGGGGCATGGGGCACCGATTGGGGGGGTGTGGTGTGTTAGAGTAGCGATAGGTGGGGCAACCGAGGGCGTGGTATTAGAGAGGCCGATGGGTGGCACGATGGAGGGGGTTATTATGAGAGGCGATGGGGGGTCACGATAGGTGGAGTTATCGAGGAGGCGATGGGTCATCGATGGTGGCGGTAATTAGAGTGCGAGGGGGCCCACCGTGGCGGGGGTCTACCACAAGAGCTTTGGGTGGCAAGTCGATGCGCGGGAGGTTGTTATGAGAGTCGATGGTGGTTGCAACGCTGGGTGCGGTTTATTAGAGGGCGAGGGGCATTATCGATGGGGTTGGGTTAAGAAGACGTGTGGTGCACTCTGGGGGGTTACTAGAGTATCTAGGGCTATGGTGTTTATTAAGAGAGTCAGTGCTGGGGGTTCATCTGAAGGGCGTGTTGGCTACGTCGGCGGGGGTTACTTAGAAGGCGTGGGGGTTATGAGGGAGGCGATGGGGGCTGCACCGAACCATGGGTGGGGGGGTTTATTACCTCTGATTTGTGGATGGGTTATGTTTGTTCTTTTCTATTACTCCGTTTTTTTTTTTTAGCGGGGAAGGGTCCTATGATTTTGCCCCGCCCTTGCGGGTCTGGCATCATGGTAGTGGGGTCAGATCGGGTGTGGCACCACTGTGGAAGGGGCATTAGAGATGTTCCCGTCTTGTTTTTTTAATCTACTGTCTTCCGTGACAGGGATGACATGTAGACGTTGGTGATGGAGGGCTCTGATACAGGGGATGACAGAGGAGGCGTCACACAATGTACAAATTGTATCACCTTGTATTATTTAATTAACCATACAAAACATCATTATACCACCAATGCCATATAATACTGCCATACAATACTTCAATAACCTACAATGCACATGTAATACCGCCAGGCAATTCACAAATTAATATGTCACACACTAATAATGTTACCATACAGTATCTAAATAATACCGCCATACCATTCCCCAATAATACCATTATACAAAACAAAATAATAGTGCTATACGGGGCCTAAATAATACCGCCATATATTTCAGATACCCCATTCTCGGTAGTGACCTCTCCTGGTTACCCCTGGCGTTGCATTTTCTTGTTTGGACTAATCCGTGTATAAAGCGAGATTGGAGCGGCGGCCGTACACATCCCCCTGGATACGCTCGAGGTGAGGCGCAGATTGAATGATGATTGTTATATGTGGAGATAGCGGCGGGCGCTGCGGCGTCTACCGTATCTGCCGGTGCCAGGAGAATGCTGCAGCCTCGTCCCGTGCAGCCGCGTTTATCACGCCATCACCATAAGGGATGGATTATTACCCGTCCCCCGCCCCGGGACTAACACAGATGTTTTACGTGAAATATTAAACAAGAGATAAACAAGGAGTCTCCGAGGAGCGGACACCTATACCGAGGCGTCTGTTAACTCTTTCCTGGCCGCACAATGCGACGCGCCGGCTCGGAGCTTCATTTGCATGGGCTCACAAACCCTCCGGACCTATTATCACATTACTCAACCACCTCTGTGTGATGTCTTCCGGTGACTGCTTGTCAGGCCTCCAAGTTCTGGTGTTCGCCGGCAAAGCAATTATGATGCCGTCATTAGTCAAACAGATAAACATAATTAGCCCGTGTTTGTACGAGCACTCCCGGAAAAATGACAGATTTTCATCCACTATCCCTCCCAAAATGCCCTCCGCCAGCACCCTCCCGAGACAGCGACGTGGAAGCCGCACAAATCACCCCCCAGATATCAGAGGAACGGCCAAAGGGGCAACTAGCTTCAAGATTTGGCCCAAACATACACAAAGGTCATTCAGTTAACAGCCAGATATCCGAAAGTGAGAGAGGACACTCAAAAAGTCAAGGGTCATGAACAATCTGGAAGGCAAAATATAGACCCCCCAGCTAAACAAACGCGACCCCCCTAGACCCCCAAATACCAGACCACACTCACTAATATAGACCCCAGACCAGAGCTCTAAACTATAAAGGCTCTAACTATGCCCCGACCAGAGCCCTAAACTAATATAGACCCAGACCTAACCAAAAACCAGAGACCCCAACCAAAGCTCAAAGGTATACTAGAACCCCAGACCTAAACAAAACGCAGACCCCAGACCAGAGCTCTAAACTATATACTGACCCCAGACCAGAGCTCTAAACTAATATAGACCCCAGACCTAAACAAAACGCAGACCCCTAGGACAGAGCCCTAAACTAATATCAGATACCCCAGACTAGAGCCCAAACTAATATAGACCCCAGACCATGCCCTAAACTAATATAGACCCCAGACTAGAGCCCAAAACTAATATAGACCCCAGACCTAAACAAAACACCAACCCCGAAAGAACCAATAGCACTCACAATAGACCCCAGACCTTAACAAAACGCGACCCCCATACCAGAGCCCTAACTAATTAAGACCCAAACACAGAACCCAACCTACAAAACACAGACCCCAGACCCAGATCCACTAAATATAGACCCCAGACCTAACAAACGCATGAACCACAACCAGAGCACTAAACGAATAGACCCCAGACCTAAACAAAACAGACCCCAGACCAGAGCCCTAAACTAATATAGACCCCAGACCTAAACAAAACGCAGACCCCTAGACCAGAGCCCTAAACTAATATAGACCCCAGACCTAACAAAATGCAGACCCCAGACCAGAGCACTAAACTAATTAGACCCAGAACCTAAACAAAAATACAGACCCGACCAGAGCCCTAAACTAATTAGACCCCGACCTACAAAAATGCAGACCCAGACCAGAGCCCTAAAACTAATATCGACCCCCAGACCTAAAAAATGGACTACCGACCCAATGAACATAGAACCCACAACTAAATACCCGCATACCTAACAAAACGGCAGACCACTCCAGAGCCAGAGCCCCTAAACTAATATATACCCCAGAAACTAACCAAAATAACAGACCCCAACAGAGCTCTAACCTATATAGAAATGCCCCAGACCTAAACAAAATACAGACCCCAGACCAGAGCCCTAAAAACTAAGTATACCCCAGACCTACAACAAATCAGACCCCAGACCAAGCAACTAAACTAATTAGCCCCAGAGCCTAAACAATAAGACCCCAGACCAGACCCTAAACTAAATAAGCCCCGACCTAACAAATGCAGACCCCAGAACCAGAGCCCTAAACTAAGATAGACCCCCAACCTAAACAAATGCAAACGCCCAGACCAGAGCCCTAAACTATATAGAGACCCAGACCAGAGCCCAAACTCAATTATAGAACAGAAAGAAAAGAAATAGAAAAAAATACACATAAAAGAAGTACACAACTCCCAATACACACAATCACGATATATAAGTATAAATACCAACCCAATACTAGCAAGCCCCAAACTCAACACCCTAACATTAGACCCCAGACACAAAACTAAAAGACCCAACTAACCACGAGCCCCTAGACTCAAGCCCCTAAACTAATATAGACCCCAGACCAGAGCTCTAAACTAATATAGACCCCAGACCAGAGCTCTAAACTAATATAGACCCCAGACACCAGAGCCCTAAACTAATATATCGACCCCCTGCACCTAAACAAACACAGACCCCAGACCAGAAGTCTCTAAATAATCATAGAACCCCAGACCTAAAAAACGCAGACCCCAACCAGAACTCTAAAACTAAAGTATAGACGCCAAACCAAGCCTAAACTATATAGACTAGCCCCAACCTAAACAAAAACGCGACCCCTAGCAGCCAGAGCCCTAAACTAATATAGACCCCAGACTAGAGCCCCAAAAGCCCAGACGTAATATAGACCCAGACTAGAGCCCTAAAACTAATATCAGACCCCAGACCTAAACAACACGACCCACAACCTAAGATATATACCCCAGACCTAAACAAAACCGCAGACCCAGACCAGTAGCCTAAACTAATATGACCACTCAGACCTAAAACTAACAAACCCCCAGGCACAACTTAAAGACCCCAGAAAAACCCGCACCCAGACCAGAGTCACTAAAACAATATAGACCCCAGACCTAAACAAAACAGACCCCAGACCAGAGCCCTAAACTAATATAGACCCCAGACCTAAACAAAACGCAGACCCCTAGACATAGCACAAATCTAATTAACCCCAGACTCACAACACAGATGACCCCAGACCAGAGCACTAACTAATATAGACCCCATACCTAAACAAAACGCAGACCCCTAGACCGAGCCCTAAACTAATATCGACCCAACCTAACAAAATTCAGACCCCAGACCAGAGCCCTAAACCTAATATAGACCCCAGACCTAAACAAAATCGCCCCAACCGAGCCCTAAACTAATATAGACCCCAGACCTAAACAAAACGCAGACCCCAGACCAGAGCCCTAAACTAATATAGACCCCAGAACTAAACAAAATACAGACCCAGACCAGAGCTCTAAACTAATATAGACCCCAGACCTAAACAAAACGCAGACCCCCAGACCAAGCCCTAAACTATATCATCCCCAGACTAAACAAAATCAGACCCCAGACCAGAGCTACTAAACTATATAGACCCACCTAACAAAACAGACCTAAACAGAGCCAAACTACTACGACCACAAGCAGACCCGAGCCCTAAACTACTATAGACCCCCGACCTAAACAAAATGCAGACCCCAGACCAGAGCCCTAACTAATATAGACCAGAACCAAGCACCAAACATACAGTACCCCAGACCTAGAGGACCTAAACAAGACCCCAGAACCTAACACCAAATATGTAGACCCCAGACCTAGAGCCCAAAAATAATAAACCCCAGACCTAAACAAAATGCAGACCCCAGACCAGAGCCCTAAACTAATATAGACCCCAGACCAGAGCCCAAAAACTCATATATGACCCCAGACCTAACAATACACAGACCCCACACCACAGCCCTAAACTAATATAGACCCCCAGACTAAGCCACCAAACTAATATAAGACCCCAACCTCAAACAAAGACGACCCCAGACCAGATCGCCTAAACTATGACCGACCGACCCAACCAATAGACCCAGACCAGAGCCCAAACTAATATAGACCCCAGACCTAAACAAACACAGACCCCAACCACAAGCCTAAACTAATATAGACCCCCAGACTAGAGACCCAAACTATTGAACACCACTACCTAAACAAAACGCAGACCCCAGACCAGAGCACTAAACTAATATACCCAGACCCGCCCAAAATACCCAGAGCAGAACCACTACTATAGACCCCTACCTAAACAACACAGCCAACCACCCAACAGCCCTAACTAAAGCCCCACTAGACCAACTGATATAGACCCAGACCTAAACAAACGCAGCCCCCGACCAGATCACTAAACTAATTCGACAAACTAGGAACCTAAAATAGACCACAGACCTAACAGAAACGCAAGACCCGACCCAGAGCCCTACAATAACCCATAGACTAATAGACCCATAACTCCACGACCAGACCGGCCTAAATATGCCAAACCGCAAAACATCGATAACCCACGACAAGAACTACAAACCCACCTCAACGGAGATTCCTCTAAACTGGAATAATGTCCTAAACTAGTAAAAGATCCCATAAACATTATCCATCCCAAATCAGAGCACCTATACAGATCCAGACCCCCTAAACAAGTACAGACACCACGCTAAGGTACAAATACAGATCTCAGTCGAACTCCAGACCAGACCCCTAAACATATATCCATACTGAATTGGACCCCCTAAAATTTAGGACATGACTAGACACCTAAACATATACAGACCCCAAACCAGACCCCTAAACAAACAAACCCCAGACCCCTACAAATATACAGACCCCCGTCCAGACTTCTAAACATGTTTAGACCCCAAGACCGTACCTCTAAACCCAAACAGCCTCCAGACTATGCTCCTAAGCATATAAAGATCCCAGACCATACACCTAAATATATACAGACCCCAGGCCAACCCTCAGACCAGACCCCTAAGCGTATATAGCCCCCAGACCAGTCCCTAAACATTTCTAACCCCTGGACCAGACCTCTAAACATGTTTAGAGACCCCACCTCTAACCCTACATCCTCCAGACTATGCCCCTAAACATATACAGACCCTAGACCAGACCCCTAAACATATACAGCCCCCAGACCCCTAAGCATATAGCCCCCAGACCAGTCCCCTAAACATGTTTAGACCCCACCTCTAAACCCATACATCCTCCAGACTATGCCCCTAAACATATACAGACCCTAACCAGACCCCTAAACATACCCAGCCACCAGACCAGACCCCTAAACATATCCAGCCCCCTGCCCGGGTTGTATGTGGCAGCGTTAGAAGCTTTGCCGGGTCTTTGGATGGAATTAGAGAATAAGGAAACATCAGGGAAATTGTAGAAATCTCCTGGAGCGTCCGTCTGTCTCCTGCCCCTCCGCTCTCTGGTGTCACCCAGGGCCATGTACAACCCGCGGCCACTACAGACGCTCCCCCATGATGCTTTGCCACACATTTGCATAGCCCCCCGGAGGATGTGATTTGTGAGCAGTTGGAGCGCCGGCGGCCGATAGAGAAAGTAATTATTTACTGAAATCTTACTGTATGGGAGGAAGAAGAGCGTCCGCACCGCGCCGAAACCTGCACAATTATAAGCAATTATTTATCTCCCCCCAACATGACATCAATCACATTATCTCTGCGTAACCCCTAGCAACCAATCAACTCCGCTTCACGTCTGCAACATTGTAATGAAGTGTGATAATTAAAGATACAATCCGACCAGAGACTTGTTACTGTCTATTAGATTACATACACTGCCTGCAGTCACTGAAGACGTGACAAGGAGGAGGGGCCAAAGATCAGATGGCAGATACAAAAGGACAATAATAATGGAACACAATTCATAGCTCCTGCTGCAGGGAGAGGGATCCAAAAGCTCCATACAGAGAGAAAGTGGCAGGATATACTTCTATCTGTCTGCAGCCACCACTAGGGGGAGCTCATTACATACTGTATATACACCACCACTAGGGGGAGCTCATTACATACTGTATATACACCACCACTAGGGGGAGCTCATTACATACTGTATATACACCACCACTAGGAGGAGATCACTACATACAGATTATACATCACCACTATGAGGAGATCACTCCATACAGATTAACCCCACCACTAGGGGATCACTACATACACACTTATACACCACCACTAGGGGAGATCACTATATACACATTATAACACACCACCATTAGGGATCACTAATACCATTTTACACCACCACAGGGGAGATTACTACATACAGATAATACAACACCACTAGGGAGATCACTACATAATCATGCTATACAACCACCACTAGGGGAGATCACTCATTACAGATTATACACCACCCACTAGGGGAGATCACTACATACAGATTAATACACCACCACTAGGGGGCTCTACAACTGTTATATACACCACCATAGGGATCTCATTACTACTGTATATACACCACCACTAGGGGGAGATCACTACATACTGTATATACACCACCACTAGGGGGAGCTCATTACATACTGTATATACACCAACACTAAGGGGAGCTCATTACATACTTATATACACCAACACTAGGGGGAGCTCATTACATACTGTATAACAACCAACCACTAGGGGACTCAGGGATTATACATACGTTGATACAGCCACCACTAGGGGAGCTCAGGGGTTACTACATGCTGTCACATACAGCCACCACTAGGAGCTCAGAGGGTTACTACATACTGTATATACAGCCACCACAGGGGGAGCTAGGAGGTTACACACATGCTGTACATACAGCCACCACTAGGAGGAGCTCAGGGATTACTACATACTGTATATACAGCCACCACTAGGAGGAGATGCTCAGGAGATTACACATACTGTATATACAGCCACCACTAGGGGGAGCTCAGGAGATTACTACTATCCTGTATATACAGCCACCACTAGGGGAGCTCAGAGATTACACATACTGTATATACACCACCACTAGGGAGCTCAGGAGATTACGACTACTGTATATACAGCCACCACTGGAGGAGCTCAGGTAGATTACTATACTACTGTATATACAGGCCACCACTAGGGGTAGCAGAGAAGTTACAACATATTGTATATACAGCCACCACTAGGGGCTCAGGTTAGATTACTACGTAATCTTGATATAACGCCAAAACCACTAGGGGTAGCACTCAGGAGGTTACACCGAACAACATATGTATATACAGCCACCACTAGGAGGAGCTCAGGAGATTACTACGTACTGTATATACAGCCACCACTAGAGGGAGCTCAGGAATTACTACATACTGTATATACACCACCACTAGGGGAGCTCAGGAGATACTACATACTTATTACACCACCACTAGGGGGAGCTCGGGATAACACTACATACTGCATATACAGCCACCACTAGGGGGAGCTCAGGAGGTTACTACATGCTGTACATACAGCCACCACTAGGAGGAGCTCAGAGGTTTACTCACATCTGTATATACAGCCACCACTAGGGGGAGCTCAGGAGGTTACTACATGCTGTACAATACAGCCACCACTAGGAGGAGCTCAGGAGATTACTACATACTGTATATACAGCCACCACTAGGAGAGCTCAGAGATTACTACATACTGTATATACAGCCACCACTAGGAGGAGCTCAGGAGATTACTACATACTGTATATACAGCCACCACTAGGGGGAGCTCAGGAAATTACTACATACTGTATATACACCACCACTAGGGTAGCTCAGGAGATTACTACATACTGTATATACACCACCACTAGGGGGAGCTCGGGATAACACTACATACTGCATATACAGCCACCACTAGGGGGAGCTCAGGAGGTACTACATGCTGTAACATCAGCCACCACTAGAGGAGCTCAGGAGATTACTCATACTGGTATACAGCCCCCATAGAGGAGCTAGGAGATTACTACATACTGTATATACAACCACCACTAGGGGGAGCTCAGGAGATACTACATACTGTAATACACACCACCACTAGGGGAGCTCAGGAGATTACACATACTGTATATACAGCCACCACTAGGGGAGCTCAGGAGATTACTACATACCTGTATATACAGCCACCCTAGGGGAGCTCAGAAGATTACTACATACTGTATATACAGCCATCACACTAGGGGAGCTCAGGAAGATTACTACTGCTTACATACAGCCACCCACTAGAGGAGCTCAGGAGATTACTATATACTGTATATACAGCCACCACTAGGGGGAGCTCAGGAGATTACGACATACTGTATAACGCCACCACTAGGAGGAGCTCAGAGATTACTATAACTGTATATACAGCACCCACTAGGGTAGCACGGAGTTACAAACTATGTATATACAGCCACCACTAGGAGGAGCTCAGGAGATTACTACGTACTGTATATACAGCCACCACTAGAGGGAGCTCAGGAAATTACTACATACTGTATATACACCACCACTAGGGGGAGCTCAGGAGATTACTACATACTGTATATACACCACCACTAGGGGGAGCTCGGGAACACACACTACATTCTGCATATACAGCCACCACTAGGAGGAGCTCAGGAGATTACTACGTACTGTATATACACCACCACTAGGGGGAGCTCAGGAGATTATCACGACATACTGTATATACAGCCACCACTAGGAGGATCTCGGAGATTACACATACTGTATTCAGTCCACCACTAGGGAGCTCAGGAGATTACTACATACTGTATATACAGTCACCACTAGGGGGAGCACAGGAAATTACTAAATACTGTATATACAGCCACCACTAGGAGGAGCTCAGGAAATTACTACATACTGTATATACACCACCACTAGGGGGAGCTCAGGAGATTCTACATACTGTATAACAGCCACCACTAGGAGGAGCTCAGAAATTACTCATACTGTATATACACCACCACTAGGGGGAGCTCAGGAGATTACTACATACTGTATATACACCACCACTAGGGGGAGCTCAGGAGATTACTACATAATGTATTTACAGCCAGCACTAGAGGGAGCTCAGTGGCAAAGCAACGTTCATCCTGTTCCTCCTGGTTCTTGGAAACAATGTACCCACAATCATGTAAGGAGATTACTGCAGTTGCGTGACCTCTACGTGACAATCTCGTTATCGGCTTTTATCAGCTAATATGAAATGTCTGATGATTCATCAGATCATAGAATATTTTATAGAAGGATTGAATGGAGGCAGTGACTCATCATCCAGAGAAATCATCGCCATCAGAGCATGAATGGAGATAATCGCTCTCACTAATGGTATGTGAAGGATGGAGCGTGAAAATCCACCTGAGGGAAGAGACAAAGTATCTTATGCCCGGAGGTGTGGTATAAAAGGCTAATGTATGGGGTGCGGTTTATTGAGTAGGCGTGGCTAACGGATGGGGGTTGGATTAAAAGTAAAAGTTGACTGTCCTTATGTAGAAAGTTAAGAAGAGGAGACCCTCACGAAAATTGACGGAGCGCCCCCTAAGGGCCGGAGAGACACAGTACATTTTGCCGTCCCCATCACATGACCCCCATGGAACTGAACGATCCATTGCTCCAATAAGCGTCGGAGCTGCTGCTACACAATCATCGCCAAATTGTGAGAGCGCCAGATCCAGATGACCTATCTGTGAGCAGAAGAGCTTTGTTGGGCCCAAAAAGTCGAGGCTCGTCCAAGAATATTCACGGCAAACACGCCTCCAAGGACAAATCCTACAAAAAACCACCTGGCACGGACCCTGGAAATCAGGGACAGGTGGCCGTTATGTAGTAAAATGCAGTAAACCTGCAGAGGGGTGGATTTTAGCGCGCCAAAGTCTTCCACAAGAGTCCGTGGCCTAAAATGTGGATTTAGTTTGGCGCAATGAGTCAGGGAAATTCATTTACGGTGTTGCACATTATCCCGTTGAGTCTCATCACCGGAACGATCCCACACTCATGGCTCTTACCCCCTTAAAGGGAAACTCCACCACATCTCTTCTGCATGACTCTTGGGTTGTTTCTTCTCGTCCTCTAAGGGGAGGAGTCAATTGTTCCAGAACTTTTTTTTCCGGTGCCGGATAGCAGCTGCTTCCATGGGGAATATATCCATGACCATAGACTCCTACTGACGACCATCTTATTCATCGTCCTTCATGTAACTCAGATGACCCGAACACACATAGAAAAAACAAGTCGCCTTAGCGCATTAGCTCCCCCTCCCACGCATTTATGGGAACGAGGCGTAACCCAAAGTAAACCCATTCTATGAACAAACACAACAACAATCCACTCGTCCGCATCTACAATCCCACTCATCCCCATCAAACCATTGTGCAGCACTTTGTCGTACAGGTAAAGGCTCATTCCCTTTTATTACTGGAAGTTTCTGGAGGGAAAGACAACAAGGGGTTAACAAAACAAAATTACAAACCAAAAACGGGTGCACTAAGAGGGATGGAAGAATCTGAGCGAAGAGCCTGATAGGGATATGCTGAAGGCACAAGATGGCATCTGCTTAGCACCGAGGCTTCTCTGAACAGCATCTGGTTAGCGAAAGATAAGAAAAACCTGTCTGGGTGCCATATGGGGGCTGTCAGGGACCCCTCCCACTCATCCCACAACATTAATACATAATAGCTCATGGCGCGGTAATAAATGATCCAACGCGCAAAGACCGATTAATAAAAGTCTACGGGGTCGGGCCGACAAGCTCACTCCGGGAATGAACCAAGGTGGCAGAAAAATTCTTAAAATTACATAAAAACTTGTTAACATGGGCAAAACTGGGTTCTTCTGGATCAACCCCAACTATACTACGGCCCTTACAGAGTGTCAGCAGCTCGGGCGAGTGCCATTGTATTCTACGAAGGGCTCACTGACCATTACACTAAGAATTCCCAGATGGCCCCAACAAGTTTGGCCACTTCCTACACATTTTTGCCCCTTCACCGCTCTTCCATCTTCGAAGAACATGAATGCAAGTACTGATACCATAAGGTAGGTCGCTGCTATCAGGAGATGATCCTGACGGGGAGGCCACATATTTTTGAAGTAGTGTCAATTGGGACGACCACGGGACCACCAATATTCACCCTGCCAGTATTGAGACACACCACGTGACCTTGGATATAGAAGGCGTCGGGAGGACGAGTTGTCAAACATCGAAATGTTTATTGCCACTGGGGGGGTCACTTGAAGTTTTTTGACAAAAACATAAGAGCTTAGTCTAAGCAATTGGAGGCACGTGGTCTTCTCGTTACAGGACAAATTAGTCGCAATTAGGTTGTCCCTCAAGGGTTTAAAAACTTGTCAATCAACATGGCCACCACCGAGGAGTCAGTGATCAGTCCGGTTCCTTTGGTTTCGGGATGTCACCAACAAGACTTGGGTAGAGTAATAGGTCATAAAGTTTAGGCAACAAAATAAAATTTTTGCCCCAAATATTGTAAAGGTTTTCTTTAAATTGTGGCACCACCACACGTCACATCCAATTCTCAAAAAGTTTACGAAGCAAAGTTAAGTCTAAGAATTGAAAGTAGATCTACCAAGAAAGACGACGGGTTGATGGAGCAACATCGTAATAGGAGCAGTAATGGAGGCCACTGGTGGTGGTCACCAAGTTTTGAGCCATCGTTTCGGTAAACGGTTTACTTTATCTACGTGGTGGAATGTGACAGCCCCCCCCCCAGGTTACTACATCACCAGAGCTTTATGTTATTGCCCGTCCCGTCACACATCGGGTCTGACACGTCGTCACGCTGAGGCTGACTGCTTCCTATTCAGTTTTTGACATAAATCTGTTTTGCGGCGGTAACATTTCTCCTAATAACTAGCGGTATATTATTTTTATCTGGAACACCGAGGGCCACTCTTATCCGATTTTGATACGCGCCGCGTCTGGTGAAATATTGCACTTCCCTGCACTTATGGAAGTAAAAGAAAAGCTTTCAAGGTAAAAACTATTCCACAAGATGAAAAGAGGATTTCTGTGGTGGCGGCCCTCATGAATAATAATCCCCGTGTTCTCCGCATTATCCGATCAAATAACTGACGGGGGAAAAGTGAAAAATACCAGGGACAAAAAGATTTTAATAGAAAAACCTAACAAAATGTAGGCAAATAAATACGGCGCTAATAAGATGCGATCGGCTGCTTCCGATGAACACCTAAAGCCGAGCGATGTCCTGAGAAGACGACGCGAGATCAAGTCTAGAAACAAAGAGAAGAAAAGTTACAAAAGAAAAGCCGACGATTAAAGGGGCGTTCTCTCCGGCAGCAATTTCCTTGGAAGCAGAAAACGGCAAAAGAACAAAAACACACAAGGAGCGGCAGCGGCGTCCTACAACTTCCAGCCAATTATTTCCGACCATATTAAGGGGGAAGCAGGTTGAGATATCGAGAATAAAAAAACTTTGGGAAGTGAAACTTTCTTCTGTTGGATAGGTTCGGAATGGTTTCTGAAATTTGGTTCCTCTCTCCTCCCATAATGTGTGTCACTTCTTATACAGTAAATGCAGATAGTTCCCCAGGGGGTCTAATTAAGCTTTTTAGTGTCAGGTGGGTGGTGCCAGGATTTCAGCACCGCCCACCTTACAACAAAGAGCCTAATTAGCATATTGGATGGCACCATTTATGTACGATGACCGAGGGCTACAGGATCGAGGATCAGTAGAGCGATGCATATTACAGTATTCAGAGTTGGGGAGGGGCAGGGGGGGGTGATGAGTGGACCCCCATAATTACTTTGCATGGATACAAAACAAATGGAACCTGGTCACTATAGAAACCTGGAGAAAGGATGATACATGGGAAGCATATCCTCTTGTTGCCTGCCACAGAAAAAAAACGAAGTACCCATTGGAGACCATAGACATCTATGGTGACCTTCAATGGCCCCAGACTATAGAGAACAAGGTCACGATGATACTTTCCAAAGGCTATAATAGACAAGTGCGATGGACTACCCAAGCTTTGTCTTCTCTCCTCTACCACAAAGGGGTGCGGACCCAATTACTTATCACCAGTAGGTGTCCCAGTAGATGGACCATAACTGACCAGTCAGGTGGTCATCCATCTATAGTTAAATGTCCCCAGCCATAAAGTTTAAATTAATCCCATTAGGAAGTCAATCCTCAGTGCCGAGGCATCGAGCAGTGTCGGACTCGGGGGCCTTGGGTCCACCAGATGTAATGATGATTAGGGTTCCTCCTCCATCCATAATGGACCTGAGAATCTCCTTGTAGTTTAAAATGTAATAATTTTAAAAGGTTTCTCATCTGATGGACCTTGGGTGCCCATTTTTAAAAATGGCCCAACGGAGGATCCTCTTGGCCACGTTGGATCAATTTCCATACATGGGGTGGAAAAAGCCTGCAAAACTTTCAGAATTCTCATATTCTCCAGATAAAAACTGCAGTCGATAAAGAAGAGTTTGCAGCCGTCTGCTTGTCAGGGCACAATGTTTTTGTAAATGGGAGCTGATAACCGGACGTCAGGTCAACGTGTTCTTAAAGACAATGAGTGTGCCTGAAATGTTTAATGGTGAAGCCGTCCAGGTCTTTCTCTCCTCGTGCGTCTCTCACAGTGACGAGCAGATGACATCTCACCGCATTACCATGTCGTATCTCTCTGCCACGGTGAAGACCTAACACAACACGACCTCGAGACCAGGAAATATGAGGGGCTGTCAAACACAAAAACAAGAGAAGACCGAGGCCACCGCATCTTGTTTATTCTCAGAAGTCATGTGGGCTCTGCTGGCGGAAGGAAGACATTTCTCTGATGTTTCCCGAAAGAGACGGCTTGGTCTAGGAAGGCTTTGTGTGAATCAATCAATGAAGCCAAAATTTTGGCAAATTGGCAGGAGGAACAATATGATCTTCAAATAGTACACAGTAGTGTAATCCTAAAGAACCTTGTACACTTAACTTAACACTTCTGTTCCCATGAATGCCTCATGATAAATGGCTCAAGCACTTGGGGTGTGCCATAAGCAGCAAAGAACCATCCATGATTGGCGTATCTAGTACTCGGAACCATCCATGATTGGCCCATCTAGTACTCAGAACCATCCATGATTGGCGCATCTATACTCAGAACCATCCATGATTGGCGTATCTAGTACTCCAGAACCATCCATGATTGGCCCATCTAGTACTCAGAACCATCCATGATTGGCCCATCTAGTACTCAGAACCATCCATGATTGGCGTATCTAGTACCCAGAAACCATCCATGATTTGGCATATCTAGTACTCAGAACCCTCCCATGATTCATCGTACTCAGGAACCTCCATTATTGGCATCTCTAGTACAAACCATCCACGATTGGCGTATCTAGTACTCAGAACCATCCATGATTGGCGTATCTAGTACTCAGAACCATCCATGATTGGCTACTAGTACTCATAACCATCCTAATTGGCTATTATGTACTCAGAACCATCCATGATTGGCGTATCTAGTACTCAGAACCATCCACGATTGGCACATCTAGTACTCAGAACCATCCACGATTGGCACATCTAGTACTCAGAACCATCCACGATTGGCACATCTAGTACTCAGAACCATCCATGATTGGCATATCTGGTACTCATATCTACACACCCGATCCTGCCCCCACCTACTCAGGGGTTAGTCTCTACCACATGGTTGCGGGACTAAATCGCTATGTTATAAACCTGAAGTTTCCGAGAAGTCGGGACGGGAACCACATCTTCAGTCTTGAACATTTTCTGGTTCAGGTCAGAACCATTTCACGAGATTGAACAATTGAAGAGATGGCTCCCCGTACCGGAGTCGTGTCCACCAACAAGATACATATTTATGGAGACTCTTGTGCGGATAATGTTAGATCTTGGCAGTCCCGGCCTAGTGTATATGGAAGGGGGATGGATAAAGCCATCTCTTACGTCTCCGTAGATGACAACGCGACCCAATATTTCAATACTTTGTATATAACCCAGGGCGGAGGGTGATGAACGCCTTCCCGGGCCGTCTATATCCACAACACAGATGGAAGAGTGCCGATAAACCTGTCTGGCACCTCAGCGGGGAGATGGCAGGAGCCTATTTCTCACGGCGGTGTATTAGCGCTCATATAATCACACAGACATATATGTTGTGCTTGTCAGGCCGTACTTGTCCCGCGCTGTCCTGCCAAACGGCAAGTATCCTTGTAGCTGAGGCTCGCTGGCGTGATGTACAGCGGGCGGATGATATACACGGACAGGCCGCCAGACACTACTCCGCTTAAATCTACAGGATCTTGTAATGAAAATCCACCGCATAAAGCAACAGCAAAGGATAAAAACTAAAAAAAAAATAAAATAAAATTCACACAACCCTGACCCCTATTCATATTACAAGCGGCGGTACAGACATACCGCTACATCATACACTGATAATATCCAAAGGGTCTCATCTTCACTTCTACATTTCATTCCCATAATGCATCAGCACAGATCTGAGATTAGTTTTTTTCTCTGGGAGGGGCTGTGAATCTTTTTCGCCCCACTAGTGTATATAGATAAGAAAAAAATCTATAGCATCGATCCCAATATTTTATGATGGGATTGAAAACACAGAAATATTGTATGCAAGACCAGAATGTGAACAGTGAGTTACTGCTGTCTATGGGAGGGCTTTGCATAAGAACTTCAATAGTGTTCTACTACTTACAAGCAGGACGTTCTCTTATAGAGCCTTTATGGTCATCCACCAGTGCTGGTACTACTTCTGTCACAGATTATCACACACTAAACAGTGTTATATAGCTATTATGTGGGATCTATCAAATGACACTTCTGCCACAGGCTCCCTGCTGTCTATGGGAGGGCTTTGCATAAGAACTTCAATAGTGTTCTACTACTTACAAGCAGGACGTTCTCTTATAGAGCCTTTATGGTCATCCACCAGTGCTGGTACTACTTCTGTCACAGGATTATCGCAATCTAAACAGTGTTATATAACTACAAGGCGGTCCCCACTTGGACACCCACTTACAGACAACCCATAGTTACAGCAGACCCCTCTGGCCACTATGACCTCTGGTGAAGTCTCTGGATGCTTTAAAATAGTCCCAGACTGCAATAATCAGCTTAAATTGTCTGCAATGAAGCTTTATTGATAATTCTTTTCCTATTACAGCAAAAAATTTGAAACTCCAATTGTCACTGGGGCAAAAAAAAAATTGTCGGGACACAATGATAAAATATACAGTTTCGACTTACATACAAATCAACTTAAGAACAAACCACAGTCCCTATCTTGTATGTAACCCGGGGACTGCCTGTATTATGTGGATCTATCAGAATGATACTTCTACACAGGCTCCACTGCTGTCTATGGGAAGGCTTTGCCTAAGAACTTCAATAGTGTTCTACTACTTACAAGCAGGATGTTCTCTACTACTACTACTTCTGCCACTATCTATGGAGGGGGTCGTCTCTAACTAAAAACTTAACTGTGTTATGCCTGTAAACGAGTAGAATGTTCTTTTATATAGCAGTTACAGTATGTGGATCTATCAGAATGCTACTTGTACTTCTGAAACAGGCTGCACTGCTGTCTTTGGGTGGACTGTCTGTAACTTGAAGCTTAATATTGTTATAACTCTGTCCAAGCAGAATGTTCTTTTATATGATCATTATTATATAAATCCTCTAGAAGGTTGATGCGGATTGTTTTACAGGCTGTACTGCTATCTATGGGGGGATTTTCTCTTGCAATTTAATAGTGTTCTGCTTCTGTACAAGTAGAAAGTATTTTTTTTTATGTAGCCGTTATGTGGATCTATGAGAATGCATCTGCTACTTCTGCCACAGGCTCCACTGCTGTCTATGGGAAGGCTTTGTCTAAGAACTGCAATAGTGTTCTACTACTGTACAAGCAGGAGGTTCTATTAAAGAGCCTTTGTGTTCCTCCACTAGTACTAATACTACTTCTGCCACAGGATTATCTCAAACTAAACAGTGTTCTGCTTCTATACAAGTAGAAAGAATATTTTTTTATATAGCTGTTATGTGGATCTATCAGAATGACACTTCTGCCACAGGCTCCACTGCTGTCTATGGGAAGGATTTGCCTAAGAACTTCAATAGTGTTCTACTACTGTACAAACAGAATGCTATCTTAAAGAGCCTTTAAGTTCATCCACTAGGACGGATACTACTTCTGCCACATGATTATCTCAAACTCAACAGTGCTATGCTTCTATACAAGTAGAAAGTTATTTTATATAGCTGTTATGTGGATCTATCAGAATGACACTTCTGCCACAGGCTCCACTGCTGTCTATGGGAAGGCTTTGCCTAAGAACTTCAATAGTGTTCTACTACTGTACAAGCAGGATGTTCTCTTAAAGAGCCTTTGAGATAATCATGTGGCAGAAGTAGCAAACTAGTTGATGAACACAAAGGCTCTTTAAGATAGCATTCTGTTTGTACAGTAGTAGAACACTATTGAAGTTCTTAGACAAATCCTTCCCATAGACAGCAGTGGAGCCTGTGGCAGAAGTGTCATTCTGATAGATCCACATAACAGCTATATCAAATAACTTTCTTAGTCTATAGAAGCATAGCACTGTTTAGATTGAGATAATCATGTGGCAGAAGTAGTAAACTAGTGCATGAACACAATCTAAACAGTGCTATGCTTCTATACAAGAAGAAAGTTATTTGATATAGCTGTTATGTGGATCTATCAGAATGATACTTCTGCCACAGACTCCACTGCTGTCTATGGGAAGGCTTTGCCTAAGAACTTCAATAGTGTTCTACTACTGTACAAGCAGGATGTTCTCTCATAGAGCCTTTATGGTCATGCACTAGTTTACTACTTCTGCCACAGGATTATCCACCAGAACGTTGATGCAGTTTTTGTGCCACAGGCTGCACTGTTATCTATGGGAGGATTTACTGGATCTAAAAAACAAACTTTCGTAGCGTAAAACTTTTCTGTAGCCATAAATCCAGGAGAATGCAGGTGCGGAGTCCTCCATGAATGGATCTCCTGGAACACCACGGAGCGGTCACTCCGACCATTCATCTCCTGGGAAAAATGTGTTTATCCACAAAAATTATTTTGCTGCGCTAACAAAATCCCACAAAAGTCGTCCATCATTTCTGCCGCCCCTGAAAAGTGCTGCCCTGTGCATAAGAGGACGTAGATTACTGGCGACAGCCGCGTCTTCTGCAATATTAATCAGCGTTTATAATACAATGTGGAGCGACGTTTACTATAACCTGCTGCTTTATGGGAACCGGACTCCCGAAAATCCCTCGTCCTGGCATCAAATCACAGAGAATTGTCGGAGAAAATTGTGTTTGCGTTGGAATTTTTTATGCTTTTTTTCTCTCAATTTTTAGCGACATACTAAATTAGATTTTTAATACCGGCTGTGAATGAACTAGACGGATGATTGGTTAATCCCATCGGCACAGTGGTCGCCACCTTGGTCCGGGGGCTTAGCGATGCAGGATCCCACTAATGAGACTATCACCATTACAGATTATTAAGCAATGTCCTCAGCTCGGGGACGGAGGAGTCAGATCACCGGCACAGAACGCTGCCTTCCGCCAAGAACCGACAAACTCAGGCCAATGACGGCTCTAATGGATCATTTAACTCGCTATGCAAATTTTATGCTAATTCCATCTCCCACTGCGTTTGCTCCGCCTCTTCTCACGGAATAGAAAATGGAAGGACGGATCTGCTATTCCTTTAAGGAACGGATGAGATATAAATAGAAGATAATAAATACATCTCCCATCGTGTGTTCATCAGACTCGAACACTCCAGTCATCTCCTCGCCGCAGACTCGCGCCTTCTCTCACGTCTTTGTTTTTGTATCTATTGTATCGGAGGCTTTTGTGTAAGATTCTACCATACGCTACGTTGTGTGCAGGAAATTTGCCTATCTATGAGTCTTGCCACCAGACGCTGCAATCAGAGTGACTTTCCTTCGATAAGCTTTGTGTCGCTCTCTCTTTGTACAACCAGTGTTTCGCGTTTTACGGTTGGAAGATTTTAATAAATGGAGATCAAAGTGCGACAAATTGTGTCCTAATAGAGACTCTGTGGTGGGATGTCACGGTCTAAGATCTCTGTTATCGGCTTAATGTAAACCCTTTCATGGGGTGGAATCTTAGGACTGGGAAAATCACTAATAAGGCAAGAACCAGACTATGAACCAATACGGACTTGGTCCAAAGTAATCATTAGTACATCAGGATGGGTACTGTAAACCCAACTGGGATGTAAGGCATCAGGTTGTAGACCCAAAGTGGATGTAGAGCCACTTTGAAGGATCTACAACCACCTTAGGTCATTATGGATGAAGACTTGGTGCAGTCTTCTCAACAAACTGGATGGACATAGCCTTTGGCATTGAGAAGCATCTTCATGGCAAAGTACAGCTGACCTACCATGGATTTAGAGCAAAATTCTCTGAACTAGAGACATGGAGGACTATCCAATGGTTATCTATTCAGAGTACTCAAGTAAGGTTTTAGGCATGTAGGATTCTACGTCAACCACCTTGAGTCACCATAAATGAACAATCTACAGGATACTCAATGCAATGGATGGATAGAAACTACTGACTGAAGAAAAATGCTGCCATCCCAATGGTCCAGCCTGCAAGGTGACTAAGAAAACCGGCTTCCTGATGACCACTACTAGTCTTCTGTAGGAACAAAGAATGTTCTAGTACATAATCCAAGATCTTTATCATCAACTTATTGTAGACCCTCTTAATAGGTGAACTCCTATGACCCTCAAGTTAATAAGAAGATAACAAATAAGCCAAGAACCACCTTAGGAACCAAGAGCGACGTGCTAAAAGACCACAGATGGTCCAAACTATCATTAATACACCGGGACGGGTAATGTAGTTGCAGCTTGGATGTTCTCTAAAATGGAGAAATAGTATCCATAGTATGTCATGACTACCGTGTTTATTGGATCACCGTGAACCCAAGAAAGGTTTAAGATTATGCAATGTCCTACATCAACCAAATGATGTCACCATAGCTGAAGAGTCAGTGCAGCCTACTCAGCATATAGACCAATCGCTGGGGGAAGAAGCTGAAACCTGAAGGCCAAGTCTTTAAGTTGACTTGTCAAATAGGAAGAGCTCCTCCAGACTCCTCTAGTGACGTTCTACAGGAAGAAGTTGGAATGCCGATGTCTAAGATCTCCGTTGATCACTTTTCGGTGTGGACACCTAAAGGTCACCAATTCTTTGCTCTCATGTATGATAACCCATCACCGGAGATGTCCGGTAGAAGCATTCTCCGCACTTTCTACACACATCATACTGGGAGGGGGGGGGGGTTTGGATGAATGGCTCATGGCAAAACAAATTTCATGACCAGCTTATGTAGGCATGGACCACACACCTACCAAAGCATCTATATATTTAGCCGCTGGGAAGATCTTTCATCTATGTGGAGCCTCAAATGTTGCTGTGACCCACACAGGATGGGGGAAGGGGGATAGAGACAGAACAATGGAGAGCCATTCACATCCATCAGATGAGGCTGGCATATAGTCATGCATACCAATGATGTATTACACGGGAGGCGTGAGGTTTGACCTCCGTGCCTGGCGTATTTGGAAATATAGTGTGACCTGGTGCAAACAGTAAATATACAGAGAGAACAATTGATCGGATCTCCCCGCAGAGGATTTTGGCTTATCAGCTATGCAGAATCAATTAATATCCAGCAATACATTTTTCTAATGCAGGTCTGACTTGTGAAGAGATGAGTCAGCCGATAAATAGAGCAGGTTTTATGACTTATCCTTTAGTGTTTACTCCAAATTCTCTGTATTTAATGTAAACTGAAGTGCAGAGTAGACGTGACTTCATCCAAACACCCATCTGTTTCCAACGCGAAGCCTTTCTAAGCTGCTCAACAAAATTGATTGTGCATTTCTATCAAAAACCATCCAAAAATTCACAGAAGTCCTTGAGATGCCCCCTTGTACGAGGTCCTAAGATGTTCTTGAATGGCCACCAACAGCTGGCAAACACTGTCGCACATACTGGGACCCCAATTACCAGAAGTAGAGATAATGTGGGTGGAGACATTCTCATCCAAAGATCCACCCTCCTGTCCATCGTAGTATCACAGTAGAGAAGGTTGAATAAAGATGAAGGTCTATAAACTCCAACCTATAACCCACAGTGGATCTCTTGTTGAACATCCCATCTTAAGAATCTATATCCCCTACCATGCGATATCTTATGCTCTAGACATCCCGGTCCCACCGGTCCATTTACCATATATCAGCAATAACATCACATCATAGTCTCTGCTCTCACAGCGAAGAATCCCGTCTTTGACAACAGTGATACATCTTTCCTAGAAGTATGGAGGAACTTTGTCATGGTTAGATTACATGGACTTTATCTTGTACCAAACCATCCATCCGCCAGTACATCTATCCAATCACCTGTCCGTCCTTCCACCCGTCTATCTATTCCTCTGCCCAACCATCAATAAAGCCACCTGTGAATGTATCAGGTCCATCTATCCAGGTCCTTGTCCATCCATCAAGTCATAGAGCTACCAATGTATCATCTATGAGAACCCCAGTCTATTAACCAGTTACTATGTCCATTGTGCCCTTCCATCGGGGCCGTGGTCAGTCCATCCATACATCTGTTCAATCAATCTCAGGGTCTATCTATCCCTACACAAACCAATCATCCTCTGTAGCCTTCCTTACATCCGTCCATCTACCAATCTACCTATTCATTTATTCCTCCACCAATCAATCAGCCCTTGTATCTATCCCTCTTATCCATCAAGCAAGACTTCGCTCTATCCATCCCTTAGTCTATTAATTCATACAACTTCCTGTCCATCCCGGTGTCCGCCAAGTTTAGTGTCCGTCTATCGTCCGGTCCATTCATTCCTTATTCCATCCTTCTTGGTGTGCGTCCATCCCTGTGATCATTCACTCTTGTGTCCATTCATCTTCCTGTTCATTCCTGTGCCCACCAATCTTGGTGTTCATTAATAGTCCTACCCACCCATTCCCTATTCCATCCTTCTTGGTGTGCGTCCATCCCTGTGATCATTCACCCTTGTGTCCATACATCTTCCTGTTCATTCCTGTGCCAACCGATCTTGGTGTCTTTCAATTGTCCTGTCCACCATTTCCTTATTCCATCCTACTTGGTGTCTGTCCATCCCTGTGACCATTCACTCTTGTGTCCATTCATCCATACATCTTCCTGTCCTTCCCTGTGTCCACCCATGTCCCTGTCCACTCATCCCTTATTCCATCCTCCTTGGTGTCCGTTCTTCCCTGTGACCATCCACCCTTGTGTCCATTCATCCATACATCTTCCTGTCCATCCCTGTTTCTGTCCATCTTGGCGTTAGTCCATCCATCCCTTGGTCCATTGTTCTTGGTGTCTGTCCCACCCTGTGACCATCCCCCCCTTGTGTCCATTCATCCATACATCTTCCTGTCCATCCCTGTGTCTGTCCATCTTGGCGTTAGTCCATCCCTGTGTCCATCCATCCCTTGGTGCATTGTTCTTGGTATCTGTCCCACCCTGTGACCATCCCCCCTTGTGTCCATTCAGCTTCCTGTCCATCCATCCGTCTACCCATCTTGGCATCGATCCACCATCCTGTCTACCCATCCCTAACTTCATCCCTACCGTGTTTTGCGCCAGCGTGGAGCCAGACCCTTGAGTCCTAAAGCTTTTCCTTTGTATTCCTCCACAATTAGAGATTTTATTGAGCTGTTTATTAAAGGTTACGAGTTATTGTTGGGTTTCCTTCATGGGGCGCCGGCTTTGATTGCTTCTTTTTGCGTTCTGTGGATTGTGTTTAATTGTGCTATTCATACGCGGCAGTCGAGGCTTATTTCTCGCCGTTGTGTAATGTGGCACAATGATGCAGTGACCGTTCTCTGGTATCTGTGCCAAGCTGCCAAGGGTACAGGGAGCGGTTATGAAAAGCGGCACTGGCAGTGCCATGCTCTCTAGAAGCGGATCTCCCTGCCAAGACGTCTATACATAGAACAGTGCTGGCTCTCTGTTATACACACTGCTCGGTCAATCCTACCGTGTCCACACAGAACAACGTGGGCAGTGCCAGCTCCATTCTACGCACATTAATCCATTATCCTGGTTGTTGTTTTCCGAACAACATAACCTCAGATTGTCGTGACCCGTTAGGTGCCAGTCGTGGATGTGCTGGATGTATATGGAGCACAAGCAAGGCTCTGTAGAGAATCCTTCTCCCTAGTGGAAGGCGCGATAAGCTGCAGGCCACTGGGAGTGCGTGAGAGGACTGCAGAGCACCACAAGTCGCCCCCAGTCCTACCCATCACGCCAATCTGCATCTTCTATACTCTAGGGCTCCATGCACCCCTCCCCTCGCCCGGAGTCTTGTTCCTCTCCCAGGGTCTAATCCCATGTTCTGCCTCTCCTGGGAATCACTTCTTCTTCTGCATCTTTATTCTTTGCATCTTCTAGCTGTGATGTTCCCCTTGTACTTTCTGAGAGCCGTGCATCTGCTTTGTGCTGTACTGAGGCATCGCAGACACAAGATCTTCTTCTTTGCATTTTTTATGCCACTTCTGTACATCCACCTACAAGTATTTCTCTGTGTATTCCCAGCCGTACCTTTCCTTACCTTCCACCCACATCACTCCCTGGGCCCGACCATTCACATTCCTCTCTATATTACCACAATTTCCCACAACTCCAGGCAAACCACTGCATTATCCATCACCCTACTCATTCCTCTCACTGCCCTGGATTACTACAATTTCCTCCACTCCATTATCCATCACCTTCCTCCCAGGATGTTCAGTGCTCGCGTGGTCCTCAACAACGTCTTCTCGCCAATGTCTCCTGCTTGATAAGGACTAGGTGTAGAGTACAGGGAACTTGTATATAAGAAGGACATGGCTGAACTAGAGCAAGGGCAGTAGAGAGTGGCCAAGGGTGTATAGGCTATGGGTGGATTACACTACAAGCTAGGGTCTCATCCTGCAACCATGACCAGGGGAGTCCTCTACACCTAGACCTGTAACCATGACCAGGAGGGGGTCCTCTACACTTAGACCTCTAACAATGACCAGGGGGGTCCTCTACACTTAGACCTGTAACCATGACCAGGGGGGTCCCTATGGGGAGCCTTCCACCGCGGATGGGCCCCCGAGACAACGATGAAGGCACACAAGCGTCACGACCTTGCATTTTGGACTTAAGTCTCAACAGGCGATACGGAACGAACAAGTGCTGCAGGGTGACAGAAGTCCCCAGCTTTGGCGTCGTTCCATACGCGTCCGCCGACACAGAGGGGTGGCGCGCGGCCTTGAACGGTCACTGAGCACAGTCAGGGGGCCCAGTAGAGGGACCATAACCTGCCAGTCCAGGTGTCATCCATCTGATAGTTAAATAGTCCCCAGCCAAAGTTTAAATTAATCACGAATAGGCGTCAATCCTCAGGTCGAGGCATCGAGCCGTGTCGATCGGACTCGGGGCCTTGGGTCGCCCCAGATTGATGATTAGGTTTCCTCTCATCCTCATCCGGACCTGATGATTCCTTGTACGTTAAAAGGTAATCTTTTAAAAAGTTTCTCTCTGAGACCTGTTGCCCTTTTTAAAACATGGCCCAACGGAGGATCCTCTTGGTCCCGTTATACAATTTCCGTACAGGGCTGGAAAATCCTGCAAAACTTTCAGATTCTCATATTCTCCAGATAAAAAACTGCGTCGAGATAAGAGAGCTGTGCAGCCAGTCGCGCTTGTCAGGCCATGTTTTTTGTAAATGGGAGCTGTAACCGGACGTCAGTCACGGGTTCTTAAAGACATTGAGTGTCTGGAAATGTTTATGGTGAATCCGTCCAGTCTTTCTCTCCCTCTTACGTGCGTCTCTCCCGTGACGATCAGAGACTCTCCACCGCTTACCCATGATTCGTTCCCTTCTGCCTCCCACGGGAGACCTAACACAACACTCGACCTCGGACGGAATATGAGGGCTGTGTCAACACAACAACAAGAGAAACCGGCCACCGCATCTCTGGTTTTCTCAGAAGTCATGTTGGGCTCTGCAGGGCGGAAGATCCCAAGACATTTCTCTGATGTTTCCCCGAAAGAGACGGCTGGTCCTAGGAGGCTTTGGTGTGATCAATCAATGAGCCCAAAATTTGGCAAATTGGCAGGAGAACAATATGATCTTCAAATAGTACCAGTATTGTATCCTAAAGAAACCGTGTGACACCTTACTTAACCTTCTGTTCCCATGAATCCCTCATGTAAATGGCTCCAGCATGTGGTGTGCGATAGCAGCAAAGAACCATCCTGGTTTGCGTATCTACGTACGCGGGAACCATCCATATTGGCCCATTAGTACTCGAACCCTCCATGATTGGCCCAATCTAGTACTCCGAACCATCCATGATTGTGCGCTCTATACTCAGAACCATCCATGATTGTGCGTATCTAGTACTCCAAGACCATCCATGAAATTTGCCCATCTAGTACTCAGAACCATCCATGATTGGCCCATCTAGTACTTCAGACCAAATCCATGTAGGCGTATCTAGTACCCAAAACCATCCATTGTTTGGCATATCTATACTCAGAACCATCCCCATGATTGCTCTATATCAGAACCTCAGTTGCAATCTACGACTCTCTATTGGCGTCTCTATACAGAACCATCCCATGTATTGGCGTCTCTAGTACTCAGTAAACCCTCCATGATTGCGTCCTCTGTACTCCTAGAACCATCCATGATTGTGCTTCTAGTACTCATAACCATCCTAGATTGGGCTATCTAGTACCAGAACCACCATGATTGGCTATCTAGTACTAGTAGCACCATCCACCCACGATTGCACTCTATACCAGAACCATCCACGATTGGCACATCTAGTACTCAATGAAGCACATCAGTCCGACTTGATTGGCATATCTGGTACTCATATCCTCACACCCGCTACCTGCCCCCACCTACTCAGGGTTTAGTCTCCTCCAATGGGTTGCGGCCTAAATCGCTATTTTATAAACCTGAAGTTTCCTAGAAGTCTGACGGACCAATCTTCAGTCTTGAACATTTCTGGTTCAGGTCAAGAACCATTTCACTGAGATTGAACATTGAGAGAATGGCGCCCCGTACCGGAGTCGTGTCCACCAACAGATACCTATTTATGTGAGACTCTTGTGCGGAGAATGTTGATCTTGGCATGTCCCGGCCTAGTGTATTGGAAGGGTGATGGATAAAGCCATCTCTGTAACGCCCGTGATACAACGCGAACCCAATCTTTCAATACTTTGTATATGTAACCCAGGGGTAGGGTGATGAACGCCCTTCCCGTGCCGCTAATCGCACAACACAGATGGAAGAGTGGCCGATAAACCGGTCTGGCACCTCACGGGGAGATGGAGACCTATTCTCACGGCGGTGTATTAGCGCTCATATAATCACACAGACATTATGTTGTGCTTGTCAGGCCGTAGATCTTGTCCCGCGCTGTCCCTGCCAAACGGCATAGTATCCTTGTAGCTGAGGCTCGCTGGCGTGATGTACAGCGGGCGGATGATATACACGGACAGGCCCCAGACACTACTCCGCTTAACTCTACAGGATCTCGTAATGAAATCCACCGCATAAAAGCAACAGCAAAGGATAAAAACTAAAAAAAAAATAAAATAAAATTCACACAACCCTGACCCCTATTCATATTACAAGCGTCGGTACAGACATACCGCTACATCATACACTGATAATATCCAAAGGTCTCATCTTCACTCTACATTTCATTCCCTAATGCCATCAGCACAATCTGAATTAGTTTTTTTCTCCTGGAGGGCTGTGAATCTTTTCGCCCACTATTGTATATAGATAAGAAAAAAATCATATCATCGATCCCAATATTTTATGATGGATTAAAACACAGAAATATTGTAGCCAAGACCAAATGTGAACGTGATTACCGCTGTCTATGGAAGGCTTTGCCGTAAGAACCCAATAGTGTTCTACTACTTACAAGCAGGACGTTCTTTATAGAGCCCTTTATTGGTCATCCACCAGTGCTGGTACTACTTCTGCCACAGATTATCACACACTAAACAGTGTATATAGCTATTATGTGGGATCTATCATAATGACACTTCTGCCACAGGCTCCCTGCTGTCTATGGGAAGGCTTTTGCATAAGAACTTCAATAGTGTTCTAGCTACTTACAAGCTAACAGGATTTTTCTCTTAGAGCCTTTATGGTCATCCACCAGTGCTGGTACTACTTCTCGCCACAGGATTATCGCAATCTAAATAGGTTATATAACTACAAGGCGGTCCCCACTTGGACACCCACTTACAGACAACCCATAGTTACAGCCAACCCCTCTGGCCACTATGACCTCTGGTGAAGTCTCTGGATGCTTTAAAATAGTCCAGACTGCAATAATCAGCTTAAATTTGTTGCAATGAAGCTTTATTGATAATTCTTTTTCCTATTACAGCAAACAAATTTGAAACTCCAATGCCTGTCACTGCGGGCAAAAAAAAAAATTGTCGGACACAATGATAAAATATACAGTTTCGACTTACATACAAATCAACTTAAGAACAAACCACAGTCCCTATCTTGTATGATAACCCGGGGATGCCTGATTATGTGGATCTATCAAATGATACTTCTACACGGGCTCCACTGCTGTCTATGGGAGGGCTTGCCTAAGACTTCAATAGTGTTCTACTACTTAACAAGCAGGATTCTCTATACTACTACTTCTGCCACTATCTATGGAGGGGGTCGCTTCTAACTAAAAACTTAACTGTGTTATGGGCCTGAAAACGAGTAGAATGTTCTTTTATATAGCAGGTTACAGTATGTGGATCTATCAGAATGCTACTTGTACTTCTGAAAACAGGCTGCACTGCTGTCTTTGGGTGGACTGTCTGTACGCTTGAAGCTAATATTTTATAACTAACTCTGTCCAAGCAGAATGTCTTTTATATGAATCTTATTGTAAATCCTCTAGAAGTTGATGCGGAATTGTTTACAGCTGTACTGGCTATCTATGGGGGATTTTCTCTTGCAATTAATAGTGTTCTGCTTCTGTACAAGTAGAAAGTATTTTTTTTTATGTAGCCGTTAGGGGATCTATGAGAATGCATCTGACTACTTCTGCCACGGCTCCACTGCTGTCTATGGGAAGGCTTTGTCTAAGACTGCATAGTGTTCTACTACTGTCAAGCAGAGGTTCTATTAAGAGCCTTTGTTTTCCTCCACTATTACTATACTACTTCTGCCACAGGATTATTTCAAACTAAACAGTGCTATGCTTCTATACAATAGAAAGAATATTTTTTTATATAGCTGTTATGTGGATCTATCAGAATGACACTTCTGCCCAGGCTCCACTGCTGTGCTAGGGAAGGATTTGCCTAAGACTTCATATAGTGTTGCTACTACTGTACAAACAGAATGCTATCTTAAAGAGCCTTTAAGTTCATCCACTAGGACGGATACTATCTTCGGCCACATGATATATCTTCCAACCAATCACAGTGCTCTGCTTCTATACAAGTAGAAAGTTATTTTATATAGCTGTTATGTGGATCTATCAGAATGCACTCTGCCACAGGCTCCACTGCTGTCTATGGGAAGGCTTTGCCGAAGAAATTCAATAGTGTTCACTACTGTACAAGCGGATGTTCTCTTAAGAGCCTTTGAGATAATCATGTGGCAGAAGTAGCCAAACTAGTTGATGAACACAAGGCTCTTTAAGATAGCATTCTGTTTGTACAGTAGTAGAACCCTATTGAAGTTCTTAGACAAATCCTTCCATAGACAGCAGTGGAGCCTGTGGCAGAAGTGTCATTCGATAGATCCACATACAGCTAGATCAAATAACTTCTTAGTCTATGAAGCATAGCACTGTTTGATTGAAGTAATCATGTGGCAGAATGTATTAAACTAGTGCATGAACAAAATCTAAACATTGCTATCTTCTCTATACAAGAAGAAAGTATTTGATATAGCTGTTATGTGGATCTATCAGAATGATACTACTTCTGCCACAGACTCCACTGCTGTCTATGGGAAGGCTTTGCCTAAGAACTTCAATAGTGTTTCTACTACTACGTACAAGCAGGATGTTCTCCTCATGAGCCCTTTATGGTCATGCACTAGTTTACTACTTCTGCCACAGGATTACCACCAGAACGTTGATGCAGTTTTGTGTCCACAGGCTGCACTGTTATCTATGGGAGGATTTACTGGATCTAAAAAACAACTTTCGTAGCGTAAAACTTTTCTGTAGCCATAAATCCAGGAGAATGGCAGGTGCGGAGTCCTCATGATGGATCTCCTGGAACACACGGAGCGGGTCACTCCGACCATTCATCTCCTGGAAAAATGTGTTTATCCACAAAAATTTTGCTTTCTGCGCTAACAAATCCCACAAAGTCGTCCATCCATTTCTGCCGCCCCTGAAAATTGCTGCCCTGTGCATAGAGGACGTAAGATTCCTGGCGACAGCCGCGTCTTCGGCATATTAATCAGCGTTTATAATACAATGTGGAGCGACGTTTACTATAACCTGCTCTTTAGGGAACGGACTCCCGAAAATCCCTCGTGCCTGGCATCACTCACAGAGAATTGTCGGAGAAAATTGTGTTTTGCGTTGGAATTTTTTATGCTTTTTTTCTCTCAATTTTTAGCGACATACTAAATTAGATTTTTAATACCGCTGTGAATGAACTAGACGGATGATTGGTTAATCCCATCGGCACAGTGGTCGCCACCTTGGTCCGGGCTTGCGATCAGGATCCCACTAATGAGACTATCACCATTACGATTATTAAGCAATGTCCTCAGCTCGGGGACGGAGGAGGTCAGATCACCGCACAGAACGCTGCCTTCCGCCAAGAACCGACAAACTCAGGCCATGACGGCTCTAATGGATCATTTAACTCGCTATGCAATTTAATGCTAATTCCATCTCCCACTGCTTTGCTCCGCCTCTCTCACGGAATAGAAAATGGAAGGACGGATCTGCTATTCCTTAGGAACGATGAGATTATAAGAAGATAATAAATACATCTCCATCGTGTGTTCATCAGACTCGAACACTCCAGTCATCTCTTCGCCGCAGACTGCCGCGCCTTCTCTCACGTCTTTGTTTTTGTATCTATTGTATCGGAGGCTTTTGTGTAGTTCTACCATACGCTACGTGTGTGCAGGAATTTGCCTATCGGGAGTCTTGGCCACCAGACGGCTGCAATCAGAGTGACTTCCTTCGATAAGCTTGTGTCGCTCTCTCTTTGTACAACCATTGTTTCGCGTTTTACGGTTGGAAGATTTTAATAAATGGAGATCAAAGTGCGACAATTGTGTCCTAATAGAGACTCTGTGGTGGGATGTCACGGTCTAGATCTCTGTTATCGCTTAATGTAAACCCTTTATGGGGTGGAATCTTAGGACTGGGAAAATCACTAATAAGGCAGAAACCGGACTATGAACCAATACGACTTTGTCCAAAGTAAATCATTGTACATCAGGATGGGTACTGTAAACCCAACTGAATGTAAGGCATCAGGTTGTAGACCCAATGTGGAGTAGAGCCACTTTGAGGATCTACACCACCTTAGGTCATTAGGGATAGACTTGCTGCGTCTTCTCAACAAACTGGATGGACATAGCCTTTGGCATTGAACATCTTCAGCAAAGTACAGCTGACCTACCATGGATTTAGAGCAAAATTCTCTGAACTAGAGACATGGAGGACTATCCAATGGTTATCTATTCAGAGTACTCAAGTAAGGTTTTTAGGCATGTAGGATTCTACGTCAACCACCTTGAGTCACACTAAATGAACAATCTACAGGATACTCAAGTGCAAATGGATGGATAGAACTACTGATGAAGAAAATCTGGCCATCCCAATGGTCCAGCCTTGCAAGGTGACTAAGAAAACCGGCTTCCTGATGACCACTACTAGTCTTCTGTAGGAACAAGAATGTTCTCAGTACTAATCCAGATCTTTATCATCAATATTGTAGACCCTCTTAATGGTGAACTCCTTGACCTCAAGTTAATAGAAGATAACAAATAAGCCAGAACCACCTTAGGAACCAGAGAGCGACGTGCGAAAAGCCCACAGATGGTCCAAACTATCATTAAACAACCGGGACGGGTAATGTATTGCAGCTTGGATGTTCTCTAAAATGGAGAAATAGTTCCATAGTTGTCACTGACTACCGTGTTTATTGGATCACCGTGAACCCAAGAAAGTGATTTGATTATGCAATGTCCTACACTCAACCAAATGATGTCACCATAGCTGAAGATTCAGTGCAGCCTACAGCATATAGACCAATCGCTGGGGGAAAGACTGAAACCTGAGGCCAAGTCTTTAAGTTGACTTGTCAAATAGGAATAGCTCCTCCAGACTCCTCTAGTGACGTTCTACACGGAAGAAGTTGAATGCCGATGTTCTAAGATCTCCGTTTGATCACTTTTTTCGGTGTGGACACCTAAAGGTCACCAATTCTTTGCTCTCATGTATGATAACCCATCACCGGAGATTCCGGTAGAAGCATTCTCCGCACTTTCTACACACATCATACTGGGAGGGGGGGGGGGTTTGGATGAAATGGCTCATGCAAAACAAATTTCATGACCAGCTTATGTCGCATGGACCACACACCTACCACAGCTATATATTTTAGCCGCTGGGAATGATCTTCATCTATGTGGAGCCTCAAAATGTTCTGTGGACCCCACACAGGAGGGGGGAAGGGGGATAGAGACAGAACATGGAGAGCCATTCACATCCATCAGATGAGGCTGGCATATAGTCATGCCATACCAATGTGTATACAACGGGAGGCCGTGAGGTTTGCCCTCCGTGCTGGCCGATTGGAAATTAGTGTGACCTGGTGCAAACAGTAAATATACAGAGAGAACAATTGATCGATCTCCCCGCAGAGATTTTGGCTTATCACTATGTCAGAATCAATTATTCCAGCATACATTTTCTCTGCAGGTCTGACTTGTGAAGAGATGAGTCAGCGATAAATAGAGGCAGTTTATGACTTATCCTTTAGTGGTTTACTACCATTCTCTGTATTGATGTAATGAAGTGCAGATAGACGTGACTTCATCCACACCCATCTGTTTCCAACGCGAAGCCTTTCTAAGCTGCTCAACAAATTGATTGTGCATTCTATCAAAAACCATCCAAATTCAACAGAAGTCCTTGAGATGCCCCCTTGTACGAGGTCTAGATGTTCTTGATGGCCACCAACAGCTGGCAACACTGTTGCCACATACTGGACCCCAATTACGCAAAGTAGAGATAATGTGTGTGGGACATCTCATCCAAAGGTCCACCCTCCTGTCCTCGTAGTATCACAGTAGAGAGGTTGAATAAAGATAAGGTCTATAACCTCCACCTAACCCCACAGTGGATCTCTTGTTGAAATCCCATCTTAAGAATCTATATCCCCTACCATGCGATATCTTATGCTCTAGACATCCCGGTCCCACCGTCCATTTACCATATATCGCAATAACATCACATCATAGTCTCTGCTCTCACAGCGAGAATCCCGCTTGACAACAGTGATACATCTTTCGAAGTAGGTAGGAACTTTGTCATGGTTAATTAATGGACTTTTTTATCTTGTACCAAACCATCCATCCGCCAGTACTCTATCCAATCACCTGTCCGTCCTTCCCCCGTCTATCTATTCCCTGCCCAACCATCAATAAGCCACCTGTGAATGTATCATGTCCATCTATCCAGGTCCTTGTCCATCCATCAAGTCATAGAGCTACCAATGTATCATCTATGAGAACCCAGTCTATTAACCAGTTACTATTCCATTGTGCCCTTCCATCGGGGCCGTGGTCAGTCCATCTATACATCTGTTCAATCAATCTCAGGGTCTATCTATCCCTACACAAACCAATCACCCCCTGTAGCCTTCCTTACATCCGTCCATCTACCAATCTACCTATTCATTCATTCTCTCCCAATCAATCAGCCCTGTATCTATCCCTCTTTCCATCAAGCAAGACATGCTTCTATCCATCCTTAGTCTATTAATTCATACAACTTCTGTCCATCCCGGTGTCCGCCAAGTTTAGTGTCCGTCTATCGTCCGGTCCATTTCATTCTTATTCATCCTTTGGTGTGCGTCCATCCCTGTGATCATTCACTCTTGTGTCCATTCATCTTCTGTTCATTCCTGTCCCACCAATCTTGGTGTTCATTAATAGTCCTACCCACCCTTCCCTATTCATCCTCTTGGTGTGCGTCCATCCCTGTGATCATTGCACCCTTGGTCCATACTCTTCCTGTTCATTCCTGTGCCAACCGTCTGGTGTCTTTCAATTGTCCTGTCCACCATTCCTTATTCCATCCTATTGGTGTCTGTCCATCCCTGTGACCATTCACTCTTGTGTCCATTCACCATATCTCTTCCCTGTCCTTCCTGTGTCCACCCATGTTCCGGTCCTCATCCCTTATTCCATCCTTCTTGGTGTTCGTTCTTCTCCCTGACCATCCACCCTGTGTCCATTCATCCATACATCTTCCTGTCCATCCCTGTTTCTGTCCATCTTGGCGTTAGTCCATCCATCCTTGGTCCATTGTTCTTGGTGTCTGTCCCACCTGTGGACCATCCCCCCCTTGTGTCACCTCCATACATCTCCTGTCCATCCCTGGTGTCTGTCCATCTTGGCGTTAGTTCCATCATCCTTGGTCCATTGTTCTTGGTGTATGTCCCCCCTGACCATCCCCCCTTGTGTCCATTCATTCTTCCTGTCCATCCCCTGTGTCTGTCATCTTGGCGTTAGTCCATCCCTGTGTCCATCCATCCCTTGGTGCATTGTTCTTGGTATCTCTCCCACCCTGTGACCATCCCCCCTTGGTGCCATTCAGCTTCCTGTCCCATCCATCCTTCGTCACCCATCTTGCATCGATCCACCATCCTGTCTACCCTCCCTAACTTCATCCCTACCGTGTTTTGCGCCAGCGTGGAGCCAGACCCTTGAGTCCTAAAGCTTTCCTTTGTATTCCTCCCAATTAGAGATTTTATGATGTTTTATTAAGGTTACGAGTGTTTGTTGGGTTTCCTTCATGGGGCGCCGGCTTTGATTGCTTCTTTTTGCGTTCGTGGATTGTGTTTAAATTGTGCTATTCATACGCGGCAGTCGAGGCTTATTTTCGCGTGTGTATGGTGGCCAATGATTGCAGTGACGTTCTCTGTATCTTCTGTGCCAGCTGCCAGGTACAGTGGAACGTTATGAAAAGCGGCATGGCAGTGCCAGCTCTCTAGAAGCGGATCTCCCTGCCAAGACGTCTATACATAGAACAGTGCTGCTCTCTGTTATACACACTGCTCGGTCAATCCTACCGTTTCCACCAAACAACTGGCAGTGCCAGCTCCATTCTACAGCACATTAATCCATATCTGGTGGTTGTTTTCCCGAACAACAACCTCAGATTGCGTGACCGTTAGGTGCCAGTCGTGGATGTGCTGGATGTACTGGAGCACACGCAAGGCTCTGTAGAGAATCCTTCTCCCTAGTGGAAGGCGCGATAAGCTGCAGGCCACTGGGAGTGCGTTGAGAGGACTGCAGAGCACCACAGTCGCCCCCAGTCCTACCCATCACGCCAACTGCATCTTCTATCCTAGGGCTCCATGCACCCCTCCCTCGCGCCCGGAGTCTTGTTCCTCTCCAGGGTCAATCCCATGTTCTGCTCTCCGGGAAATCACTTCTTCTTCTGCATCTTTATTCTTGCATCTCTAGCTGTGATGTTCCCCTTGTACTTTCTGAGAGCCGTGCATCTGCTTTGTGCTGTATGAGGCAATCGCAGACACAGATCTTCTTTTTTGCATTTTTTATGCCACTTTGTCATCCACCTACAATATCTCTGTGTATTCCCAGCCGTACCTTTCATTACCTTCCACCCACATCACTCCCTGGGCCCGACCATTCCCATTCTCTCTTATTACCACATTTCCACAACTCCAGCAAACCACGCATTATCCATCACCCTACTCATTCCTCTCACTGCCCTGGATTACTACAATTTCCTCACTCCCATTATCCATCACCTCTCCCAGGATGTTCAGTGCTCGCGTTGGTCCTCAACACGTCTTCTCGCATGTCTCCTGCTTGATAAGGACTAGGTGTGAGTACAGGGAACTGTATAAGAAGGACATGGCTGAACAGAAGGCAAGGGCAGTAGAGAGGTGGCCAAGGGTGTATAGGCATGGGTGATTACACTACAAGCTAGGGTCTCATCCTGCAACCACGATTAAACCTGTCTCGGTCACCCTCACGCGGGGAGATGCAGGAGCCTATTTCTCACGGCGATGTATTAGACGCTCATATAATCCACAGAACATATATGTTGTGCTTGTTCAGGCGATAGCCTTGTCCGCCGCTGTCACTGACAAACGGCAGAGTATCCTTGTAGCTTGACGGCTCCGCTGGCGTGATGTACAGGGGCGGATGATATACAAGCGGAGCAGGCCGCCCAGACCACTACCTCTCTACAGTTAGCTAAATCTACAGGATTCGTAATGAAAAATCCACCGCATAAAAGCAACAGAAAGGATTATACAAACTACAAAAAAAATAAAATCAAATTACAGGCACAACCACTGACCCCTTTCATAATTCCAGCGGCCAGGTACAGACATACCGCCTACATCATACACATAATATCCAAGGTCTCATTCTCACTTCTACAATTTCATTCCCATAATGTCCTCAGCACAATCTGAGATTAGTTTTTTTTGCCCGGGAGGGCTGGAATCTTTTTCGCCACACTGTGGTATATAGATAAGAAAAAAAATCTATACGCATCGTCCCAAATTTTATGATGGATTGAAACACAGAAATATTGTGCCCAAGACCAGAGTGGAACAGTGAGTTACAGTCTGTCTATGGGAAGGCCTTTGCCGTAAGACATAATATGTTCTACTACTTACAAGCAGGACGTTCTTCTATAGAGCCTTTAGTTTCATCCACCAGTGCTGGTATACTTCGCCACAGGATATCACCACACACTAAACAGTGTTAATATAGCTATTATGTGGTGGTGGAGGATCTATCATAATGACACTTTGCCCACAGCTCCACTGCTGTCATAATGGGAGAGCTTTTGCATAAGAACTTCAATAGTGTCTAGCTACTTACAAGCTAAACAGGAGTGTTCTCTTTCGAGCCTTTATGGTATCACCAGTGTGGGTACTATTCGCCCACAGGATTATCGCAATCTAAATAGTTCTTATATAACTAACAGGCGGTCCCTACTTAAGGACACCGACTACAGACAACCCATAGTTACAGGCAGACCCTCTGGCCAACTATACCTCTGGGAAGTCTTGGCATGCTTTACTAAAAATAGTCCAGACTGCCATAATCAGCTTAAAGAATGTATGCAATGAAGACTTTATTGATAATTCTTTGTCCTATTACATCAAAAACAATTGAAACTCCAATTGTCACTGGGGCCAAAAAAAAAATTGGTCGGGGGATAACTACCCTGATAAATATACACTTGTTTCGACTTCAATACAAATTCAACTAAGAACAAACCACAGTCCCTATTTGTATGTAATCCCGTGGATGCCGGTATTATGTGGATCTTCAGAATGATACTTCTACCAAGGACGCTCCACTGCTGTCTTGGGAAGGCTTGCCTAGAACTTTTCAATAGTGTTCTACTACTTACAAAGGCAGGATTTCTCAACTACTACTTCTGCCACTATCTCTGGAGGAGGTACGTCTCTAACTAAAAAAACTAACGTGTAAAAATGAACTGTTTTGCCGTGTAAACGAGCTAGAATGTTCTTTTATTTATAGCATGTACAGTATGTGGATCTATCAGGAATGCTACTTGTACTTCTGAAAACGGCTGCACTGCTGGTCTTTGGGGAACTGTCTCCCTGTAACGTGAAGCTTATATGTTATAAAACTCTGTCAAGCAGAAATGTTCTTTTATATGAGTCATTATTTGTAAATCCTTAGAAGTTGATGATCGGATTGCCGGATTGTTTTAAGGCTGTACTGCGATCTATGAGGAGGATTTTCTCTTGGCAATATATGTGTTCTGCTTCTGTACAAGTAGAAAGTATTTTTTTTTATAGTAGCGTTTGTGGATTATGAGAATGCCATCTGACTACTTCTGCCAACAGGCTCCACTGCTGTCCTATGGAAGGCTTTGTCTAGAACTGCAATAGTGTTCTATATGTACAAGCAGATGGTTCTAATAGAATACCTTTGTGTTCCTCCACTAGTACTGAATACTACTTACTGCACAGGATTTATCTCAAACTAAACAGTGCTAGCTTCTATACATTAGAAAGAATATTTTTTTTTATATAGCGTTATGTGGATCTATCAGAATGACACTTCTGCCACAGGCTCCACTGCTGTGCTATGGGAAGGATTGCCTAAGAATTAAAACTTTTCAAAAACAAAAAGATTAAAAAGAAAAAAAAACCCAAAAAGCATTGTGAAAAAAAAAAATGCAAAAAAAAAAAAAGAATAAAAATCAAAAAATGTAGCGTGATTTGTACTATGTACAAACAGAATGCTATCTTAAAGAGCCTTTAAGTTCATCACACTAGGACGGATACTACTTCTGCCCAGATTATCTTCAAACTCAACAGTGCTCTGACTTCTATACAAGTAGAATTATTTATATAGCTGTATGTGGATCTATCAGAATGACACTTCATGCACAGGCTCCACTAGCTGTCTAAGTGAAGGCATTTGCCGAGAACCTCAATAGTGTTCTACTACTGTACAAGGCGGATGTTCTCTTAAAGCCTTTGTATAATCATGTGGCAGAAGTAGCAAAGATAGTACATAGTTAGGAAACAAAGGGCTCTTTAAGAAAGATTCTGTTTTGTTACAGTAGTTAGAACACTATTGAAGTTCTTAACAAATCCCTTCCATAGACAGCAGTGGAGCCTGTGGCAGAAGTGTCATTTGATATATCCCATACAGCTATGTTCAAATAACTTCTTAGTCTATAAAGCATAGCACTGTTTAGATTGAGATATCATGTGGCAGAAGTATTAAACTAGTGCATGAACACAATCTAAACAGTGCTATCTTTCTATACAGAAGAAAGTTATTTGATATAGCTGTTTGGGATCATCAGAATTTATTTACTTCTTCTCCACAGACTCCACGTGTCTATGGGAAGGCTTTGCCTAAGAACTTCAAAATAGTGTTTACTACTGTACAAGCAGGATGTTCCCTCATGAGACCTTACTGGTATGAACTAGTTTACTACTTCTGCCACAGGATTAATCCACCAGAACGTGATGCAGTTTTTGCTGCACAGGCTGCACTGTTATTATGGAGGATTTACTGGATCTAAAAAAACAAACTTTCGTACGCGTAAACAACTTTTCTGTAGCACATAAATCCAGGAGAAGGCAGGTGCGGAGTCTCTCATGATGATCTCATGACACCACGGAGCGGGCCCACTCCGACCATTCATCTCCTGGGAAAAATGTTTCTCCAACAATTAGTTTGCTGGCCTAACAAATCCCACAAAAGTCGTCCATCCATATGCTGCCGCCCCATGAAAAGTGCTGCCCTGGCTGCATAAGAGGACGTAGATTACTGGCGGACAGCGCGTCTCTGCAATTTAATCAGCGTTATTAATACAATGTGGAGCGACCGTTTACTATAACCTGGCTGTTTATGGAACCGACTCCCGAAAATCCCCTCGTGCCTGGCTCAACACAGAGATTGTTCGCGCAGGGAGGAAATTGTGGTTTGCGTTGAGAATTTTTTATGCTTTGTTTATCTCTCAATTTTTAGCAGAATATAATTAGATTTTTAAATACCGGCTGTGAATGAACTAGACGGGATGATTGGTTATCCCCATCGGCACAGTGTCGCCACCTTGGTCCGGGGGTTCTTAGCGAGTGAAGGATCCCACTAATGAGACTATATCACCATTAAGAGATTATTAGCAATGTCCTCGCTCGGGGACTGGGGAGTCAGCTCACCGACACAGAACCGCCTTCCGCCAAGAACCGACAAACTCAGGCAATGACAGGCTCTATGGATCATTAACTCGACTATGCAAATTGTTATGCTAATTCCATCTCCCACTGCTTTGCTCCGCCTTCTTCTACGAATAGAAAACTGGAAGGACGGTATCTGCTATTCCTGAAGGAACGGGTGAGATATAATAGAAGATAATAAATCATCTACCATCGTGTGTTCATCAGACGTCGAACACCTCCAGTCATCTCCTCGCCGCAGACTACCGCGCCTTCTCTCACGTCATTTGTTTTTTAGTCTATTGTATCGCGAGGCTTTTGTGTAGATCTACCATACGCTTACGTGGTGCCAGGAAATGTTGCCTATCTATGAGTCTGAGCCCCAGACGCTGGCAATCAAGTGACTTTCCTTCGAAAGCTTGTGTCGCTCTCTTGTTGTACACCAGTGTTTCGCGTTTTACGGTTGGAAGATTTTATAAGATGGAGAATCAAAGTGCGACAATGTGTCCTAATAGAGACTCTGTGGTGTGGACTGTCACGGGCTAAGATCTCTGTATCGCGCTTAATGTAAACCTTTCATGGGGTGGAATCTTAGGACTAACGGGGAAAAATCACTAATAAGCAAGAACCAGACTATGAACTCAATAGACTTTGGTCCAAAGTAACATCATCGTACTCAGGATGGGTACTGTAAACCCAACTGGGATGTAAAGGCATCCAGGTATGTAGACCCAAGTGGATGTAGAGCCACTTTGAAGGATCTACAACCAACCTTAGGTCATTCTGGAGGTAAAGACTTGGTGCCAGTCTCTCTCAACAAACTGGATGGACATAGCCTTTGGCATTGAAGCATCTTCATGACAAAGTTACAGCTGAGCCTACCATGGATTTGAGCAAAATTCTCTGAACAGAGACATGGGAGGACTATCCAATGGTTATCTATTCAGAGTACCTCAAGTAAGGTTTAGGCAATGTAGGATTCTACGTCAACCACCTTAGTCACCTAAATGAACAACTCTAAGGATACTCAATGCAAATGGATGATAGAACTACTGATGAAGAAAATGCGCCATCCCAATGGCGCAGCCTGCAAAGGTGAACTAAGAAAACCTGGATCCTGATGACCACTACTAGTCTTCGTAGGAACACAGAATTCTCGTATTACATACGAAGATCTTTATCCATCAACCTATATGTAGACCCTCTTAATAGGGGACTCGTTATGACCCTCAAGGTAATAGAAGTAACAAATAAGCGAGAACCCCTTAGGAACCAAGAGCGACCGTGCTAAAGACCACAGTATGTCCCAAACGTCATTATACAACCCGGGACGTGGTAATTAGTGCAGCTTGGAGTCTCAAAATGGAGAAATAGATCATAGGGGTCTGACTACCCGTTGTTTATTGGGATCACACGTAACCCAGAAGGTTTTAAGATTATGCAAGTCCTACATCCAACCCAAGTATGTCACATAGCTTGAAGAGTCAGTGCGCCTATCGCATATAGGACCAATCGCTGGGGGAAGAACTGATGAAACCTAAGGGCCAAGTCTTTAAGTTGACTTGTCAAAATTAGGAAGAGCTCCTCCAGACTCCTCTAGTGACTTCTCACAGGAAGAAGTTGTAAATGCCGATGTTTAAGATGCTCCGTTGATCACTTTTTTCCGGTGTGGAACCCTAAAGGCACCATTCTTTGCTCTCATGTATGATAACCCATCACCGGGCGATGTCCCTAGAAGCATTCTCTCGCCGCACTTTCTACACAATCATACTGGAGGGGGGGGGGGTTGGTAGAATGGCTCATGCAAAAACAAATTTCATGACAGCTATTGTCAGGCATGGGACCACACATCTACCAAGCTCTATATATTTAGCCGCGGGAAGATTTCTTTCATCTATGTGGAGCCTCAAATGTTGCGGTGTGGACCCACACACAGGATTGGGGAAGGGTAGAAGAAAGGATAGAGACAGACAATGGCGGGAGCCATTCACATCCATCAGATGAGGCTGGATATAGTCAAGCCTCATCCAATGATGTATTACAACGGGGGAGTCGTAGGTTTGACTCTCGTGCGGCCGTATTGGAGGAATTATTTGTGGATCACCTGGTGTGCAAACAGTAAAATTACAGAGATGAGAACAATTGATGGTACTCCCCGCGAGGATTTTGCTTATCACTATGCGAATCAATTATATTCCAGCAATACATTTTCTAATGCAGGGTGCTGATTGTGAAGATATGAGTCAGCGCGATAACATAGAGCAGTTTATGACTTATCCTTTATTAATGTTGTTTACTCCAATTCTCTGTATTGTATGTAAATGACAGTGCAGATAAGACCGTGACTTCATCCAAACACCCATCTGTTTCCAACGACGAAGCCTTTCTAAGCTATGCTCAACAAAATTGATTGTGCTCATTTCTAATCAAAACATCCAAAAATCACCAGAAGTCCGAGATGCCCCCCGTTGCTACGAGGTCTAAGATGTTCTTGATGGCCACCAACAGCTGTGCAAACACTGGTGCACATACTGAGACCACAATTACCAGAAGTAGAGATAATTGTGGGTGGCACATCTCATCCAAAGGTCCACCCTCCTGTCCTCGTACGTACACAGTAGAGAAGTGAATAAAGATGAAGGTCTATAAACTCCAACCTGATAAACCCACCAGTGGGATCTCGTTGTTGAAATCCCATCTTAAGAATTCTTATCCCCTACCTGCGATATCTTTATCTCTAGCATCCCGGTCCCACGGTCCATTTACCATTATATCAGCAATAACATCACATCATAGTCTCTGCTCTCACAGCTAAGACCGCTGTTGACAACACGTGATACATTTTCCTAGAGTATGGAGACTTGTCATGGTTGATTAACATGGACTTTATCTTGTACCAAAACCATCCCATCCCCAGTACCATACCTATCCAATCACCTGTCCGTCCTCCACCGTCTATCTATTCCTCTGCGCCAACCATCAATAAGCCATCCTGTGAATGCTATCAGCGTCCATCCTAATCCAGTCCTTCCGTCATCCCCCTAACGTCACCCTAGACCCCCTACCCTTTCTTCCTTTCAGAATCTCTCGATCTCATCCACTCCGCACCTCGAGCAACATGTGCCCACAACTATATCTTTATATTCTCCTCAGCGATTTCGTCTGCTCCATCAAGTCTAGGTCAATTGCTATGAGAACCACTATTAACCGTACTCTGGCCTTCCGCCGTGGTCAGTCCATCTATACATTGTTCAATCAATCTCAGGGCTACTATCCGTACACAAACCAAATCACCCCCTGTAGCCTTCCTTAATCCGTCCATACTAACCAATTTAACCTATTCATTCATTTCCTCCACAATCAATCAGTCCCTGGTATCCTATCCCTCTATCCATAAGCAAGACATGACGTCTATCCATCCTTAGTCTACTTAATTACATACAACTTCCTTTCCATCCCGTGTCCGCAAGTTTAGTGTCCGTCTATCGTCCGGCCATTCCATTCCTTATCATCTTTTGGTGTGCGTCCATCCCTTGACAGTTCACTCTTGTGTCCATTCATCTTAACCTGTTCATTCACTGTGCCCACCAATCTTGGTGTCATCTAATGTCCATACCCCCCCTTCCCTATTCCATCCTGTTGTGTGTGCGTCACAATCCCTGTGAATCAGTCACCCTTGTGTCCAATACATCTCTTCATTTCCTGTGCCAACCGTTCTTGGTGTCTTTCAATGGTCTGTCCACCATTCCTTATTCCATCCTCCTTACATTGGGTGCTGTCCATCCCTGTGCCCATTCACTCTTGTGCCATCACCATTACATCTTCCTGTCCTTCCCTGTGTCCACCATTTGTCTGTCACTCATCCCTTTAAATTCATCCTTACTTGTGTCCGTTCTTCCCTCTGTGACCACCACCCTTGTGTTCATCATCATACATCGTCCTGTCCACCCTTGTACTGTCCATCTTGCGTAGTCCATCCATCCCTTGTCCCATTGTTCTTGGTGTTGTCCCACCCCTGTGTGACCATTCCATATCCCCTTGAGTCCCTTCCATCCATACATCTTCTTACTGTCCATCCCTGTGTCTGTCCATCTGGCGTTAGTCCATCAATCCGACTTGGTCACTGTTCTGGTGTCTGTCCCACCCTGATGACCCATCCCCCCTTGTGTACCATTCATTCTTCCATGTCCATCCTGTGTCTGTCCATCGTTGGCGTTATTCCATCCCGTGTCCATCCTCCCTTGGTGCATTGGTTCTTGGTATCTCTGTCCCACCCTGGACCATCCCCCCTTGTGTGCATCAGCTTCCTGTCCACCATCCGTCTCTACCCATCTTGGCATCGATCCACCATCCTGTCTACCCATGCCCGAACTTATCCCTAACCGTGTTGTGCGCCAGCGTGGAGCCAGACCCTTGAGTCCTAAAGCTTTCCTTTGTATATGCCCCACATTAGAGTTATTATTGAGGACTGTTTATTTTAAAGGTTACGCAGTTATTGTTGGGTTTCGCTCTGGGGCGCCGGCTTGATTGTGCTTCTTTTGCGTATCGATGGTATTGTGTTTATGTGTTCATTCCTACGCGGCAGGCGAGGCTTATTTTCGCCGGTGCAGTGGAGATGCGAGTGAGTTCGTATGGTTCTCGTTTTGCCTTTTCCACTGTTTCCCTTCTTCTTTTCCCAGGTCTAAGGTACGTTTTGAAAAGCGGCACTGGCAGTGCCATCTCTAGAGTCTATCTCCCTGCCAGATACGTCTTATACATAAACAGGTGCGAGCCTACTCTGTTTATACACACCTGCTCGGTCAACCACCTAACTCGGTTTCCCACAGAACACGTTGGTCTAGGTCCACTCCATTCTACGCACATAATCCATTTCTGTTGATTTGTTGTTTTACCGAACACATCCCTCAGATTGTCCGTGACCCGCTTAGTGTGCCAGTCGTGGCATTGGTGGATGTATACTGGAGCAACACGCAAGGCTCTGTAGAGAATCTTCTCCCTAGTGGAAGGCGCTATAAGTCTGCCAGGCCACTGGGACGTGCGTTGCGAGATGCAGTAGCCCACAATTCGCACCCCCAGTCCTACCCATCACGCAATCTGCTCTTATCTACTCTAGGGCTCCATGCACCCCTCCCCTCGCCCCGGAAGTCTTGTTTCCTCTTCCACCGCAGGGTCTAATTCCCATGATTTCTGCGTTCGCTTCCTGTACATTCTCTCGATAATCGTGCATTTTACGTGTCACTCCTATTTGATTACTTGTTCCCGTGATTTTGAGCCGTGCATCTGCTTGTGCTGTCTAGCAATCGCAGACACAAGATCTTCTTCTTGGCATTTTTATGGCCACTTTGTACTCCCCTACAGTATTTCTCGTGTATTCCCAGCCCGATACCTTTCTTACCTCCACCCACATCACTCCATGGGCCCTGCTCCGACCATTCACATTCCTCTCTATATTACCAAATTTCCACAATCCAGCAAACATCTGACATTATCCATCCCCTACTCATTCGCTCTCACTGCCCTGGATTACTACAATTTCCTCACTCCATTATCCATCACTCCTCCACGTGATGTCGTGCTCGTGGTCTCAACACAACGTTTCTCCACAATGTCTCCTGCTTGATAAGGACTAGGTGTCGAGTACAGGAATTGTAATAAGAAGGACATGGCTGAAATAGGCAAGGGCATAGAGAAGTGGCCAAGGGTGTATAGGCTATATGGGTGGATTACCTACAAGCTAGGGTCTCATCCTGTCAACCATAGACCGGGGAGTCCTCTACACCTAGACCTGTAACCATGCCAGGAGGGGATCCTCCTACACTTAGTACCTTTAACCATGTACCATGGGGTCCTCTACACTTAGACCTGTAACCGATGACCAGGGGAGTCTCTTACACAGACCTGTAACCATGACCAGGGGGTCCTCTACAATTCGACTGCTGCACCCATGACCAGGGAGAGTTCCTCTACACCTAGACCTGCAACCATGACCAGGGGGGTCCTTGCTACATAGATGTAACCATGACAAAGGGAAAGGGTCCTCTTCTACACTTAGAGAAGTAACAATGACGATAGACAATAGATTCTCGGATGGGACATTTTTCAGAGATTTTATTCCCGCAGCCATATTGGAATTTTGTGATCGGTAATTGGGATTCGCCGTATATGTTTTATCCTCTGAATAAACACTTTGGGTTATAGGTTGGACTTGGATCTTTGTCCTTTAAACATTTGGCTGTTCACCTTTGGTTCTGACCTCACAGATGGTGATGACCCCTAATAGACAGAGCTCTCCTGAGCGACTAAAGAAGCCCGCCGCCATATTCTGCTTGATTCTCTTCCACATTGATCCGCATTTTACATCCACTTTAGTGAACACTCGTCTCCAGTACAATCACCTCCACCCCCGCACCCACCCCCCGCGCTCTCATCCTTGCCATCAATGAGTGGCCGCTATAAGAGGGATGTGGTAGCCATCAGCATCTGGTTCCTCATTAGATTAGAGCTCCATCTCCTTCCGAGACAGATGCCGCTCATTACTGGGCAGGATTGTATAGGAATGACCTTCTCTTCCAGCCTTGCTCCAGGCGTTCTGGCCTCGGCCTCATACCTAGACGTGGCGGTCATCCATCTCCTAATCACCGTGGCCCCTTCCTGTAAATCGCAACGTAAGACCGTCCCATGTGACATCCCTCATCATTTCCCACAATGAATTAAGATGACCAGGGGGGTCCTCTACACTTAGACCTGTAACCATGACCAGGGGGGTCCTCTACACTTAGACCTGTAACCATGACCAGGGGGGTCCTCTACACTTAGACCCTATGGGGAGCCTTCCACCGCGGATGGGCCCCCGAGACAACGATGAAGGCACACAAGCGTCACGACCTTGCATTTTGGACTTAAGTCTCAACAGGCGATACGGAACGAACAAGTGCTGCAGGGTGACAGAAGTCCCCAGCTTTGGCGTCGTTCCATACGCGTCCGCCGACACAGAGGGGTGGCGCGCGGCCTTGAACGGTCACTGAGCACAGTCAGGGGGCCCAGTAGAGGGACCATAACCTGCCAGTCCAGGTGTCATCCATCTGATGTTAAATGGTCCCCAGCCAAGTTTAAATTATCAGATATAGGACGTCATCCCATGTCGGGCAATCGAGCCGGTGGATCGACTCGAGGGCCTTGGTCGTCCCCATATATGATAGGTTCCTCTCCTCCTCCATCGGACCTGAGAATTCCTTGTACGTTAAAAGTAATCTTTTAAAGATGTTTCTCTCTGAATGACCGTGTTGCCCTTTTAAACAGGCCCAACGGAGGATCCTCGTTGGTCGCCTTGATACATTTCCTACAGGGCTGGAAAATCCCTGCAAAACATTTCAGAATTCTCATATTCCCTCCAGAAAAAAACGCAGTCGAGATAGAGAGCTGTTGCAGCCGTCTGCGCTTTCAGCACCATGTTTTTGTAAAATGGGAGCTGTAACCGGACGTCATCAACGGTGTCCTTAAGACTGAGTGTCTGAATTTTATGGTGAACCGTCCAGTGTCTTTCTCTCTCTTACGGCGTCTCTCCCGTGACGAGTCAATGACTCCCACCGCTTAACAGATTCGTTCCTTCTGCCTCACGGTGAGACCTACACAACACCGAGCCTAGGACCGATATGAGGGCTGCGTCACACCACAACAGAAAGACCGAGCCACCGCACTTGGTTTTTCGCAGAAGTCATTTGGGCTCTGCTGGGCGGAAGGATCAAGACATTTCTCTGATGTTTCTTCCCGAAAGAGACGGCTTGGGTCCTAGAGCTTTGGTGTGATCAATCAATGAGCCCAAAATTGGCAAATTGGCAGGAGGAACAATATGATCTTCAAATAGTACACAGTTGGTATCCTCAATAAACCTGTAACACTTACTTAACCTTCTGTTCCCATGAATCCCTCTGACTAAATGGGCTCCAGCATTGGTGTCATAAGCAGCAAAGAACCATCCTGAGTTTGCGTATCTACTACGCGGAACCATCCATGATTGGCCCATTAGTACTCGAACCTCCATATTGGCCCATCTATCTTCCGAACCATCCATGATTGCGCTCTATCTCAGAACCATCCATGATTGGCGTATCTAGTACTCCAAGACCATCCATGAAATTGGCCCTCTAGTACTCGAACCCATCCATGAATTGGCCCATCTAGTACTCCAGACTCAATCCATGTAGGCGTACTATACTTTCAAAACCATCCATGTTGCATATCTATACTCATAACCCCTCCCATGATTTTCTATAACAGAACCTCCAGTGATATCTAGTGCAGCCCATGTATTGGCAGTCTCTAGTAGCCAGAACCATCCCATGATTGGCGTTAATCTAGTACTCAAACCACTCCATGATTGCGTCTCTAGTACTCCTCAGAACCATCCATGATTTTGCGTTCTAGTACTCAGAACCATCCTAATTGGCTATTAGTACCAGAACCACCAGATTGGCATCTAGTGACTCAGTAACCATCCACCACGATTGCACATCTATACCAGAACCATCCACGATTGGCACATCTAGTACTCATCATTAGCACATCATACTCACATCGCATTGCATATCTGGTACTCATATCCTACACCACCCTTCCTGCCCCCACCTACCTCAGGGTTTAGTCTCCTCCCACATGGTTGCGGCACTAAATCGCTATGTTATAACCTGAAGTTTCCTAGAATTCTGACGGACCAATCTTCAGTCTTGAACATTTCTGGTTCAGGTCAAGAACCATTTCACAGATTGACAATTGAGAGATGGCCCCCGTACCGAGAGTCGTGTCCACCACAGATACTATGTAATGGAGACTCTTGTGCGGAAATGTTAGTCTTGGCATTCCCGGCCTAGTGTATTGGAAGGGTGGAATGATAAAGCCATCTCTTAACGCTCCGTTTGAACAACGCGAACCATTTTCAATCACTTTGGTATATGAACCCAGGGCGTAGGGTGATGAACGCCCTTCCCGTGCCGCTATATCCACAACACAGATGGAAGAGTGGCCGATAAACCGGTCTGGCACCTCACGGGGAGATGGAGACCTATTCTCACGGCGGTGTATTAGCGCTCATATAATCACACAGACATTATGTTGTGCTTGTCAGGCCGTAATCTTGTCCCGCGCTGTCCCTGCCAAACGGCATAGTATCCTTGTAGCTGAGGCTCGCTGGCGTGATGTACAGCGGGCGGATGATATACACGGACAGGCCCCAGACACTACTCCGCTTAATCTCTACAGGATCTCGTAATGAAATCCACCGCATAAAAGCAACAGCAAAGGATAAAAACTAAAAAAAAAATAAAATAAAATTCACACAACCCTGACCCCTATTCATATTACAAGCGGCGGTACAGACATACCGCTACATCATACACTGATAATATCCAAAGGTCTCATCTTCACTCTACATTTCATTCCCTAATGCCATCAGCACAATCTGAATTAGTTTTTTTCTCGTGGAGGGCTGTGAATCTTTTCGCCCACTATTGTATATAGATAAGAAAAAAATCATATCATCGATCCCAATATTTTATGATGGATTAAAACACAGAAATATTGTAGCCAAGACCAAATGTGAACGTGATTACCGCTGTCTATGGAAGGCTTTGCCGTAAGAACCCAATAGTGTTCTACTACTTACAAGCAGGACGTTCTTTATAGAGCCCTTTATTGGTCATCCACCAGTGCTGGTACTACTTCTGCCACAGAATTATCACACACTAAACAGTGTATATAGCTATTATGTGGGATCTATCATAATGACACTTCTGCCACAGGCTCCCTGCTGTCTATGGGAAGGCTTTTGCATAAGAACTTCAATAGTGTTCTAGCTACTTACAAGCTAACAGGATTTTTCTCTTAGAGCCTTTATGGTCATCCACCAGTGCTGGTACTACTTCTCGCCACAGGATTATCGCAATCTAAATAGGTTATATAACTACAAGGCGGTCCCCACTTGGACACCCACTTACAGACAACCCATAGTTACAGCCAACCCCTCTGGCCACTATGACCTCTGGTGAAGTCTCTGGATGCTTTAAAATAGTCCAGACTGCAATAATCAGCTTAAATTTGTTGCAATGAAGCTTTATTGATAATTCTTTTTCCTATTACAGCAAACAAATTTGAAACTCCAATGCCTGTCACTGCGGGCAAAAAAAAAAATTGTCGGTACACAATGATAAAATATACAGTTTCGACTTACATACAAATCAACTTAAGAACAAACCACAGTCCCTATCTTGTATGGTAACCCGGGGATGCCTGATTATGTGGATCTATCAAATGATACTTCTACACGGGCTCCACTGCTGTCTATGGGAGGGCTTGCCTAAGACTTCAATAGTGTTCTACTACTTAACAAGCAGGATTCTCTATACTACTACTTCTGCCACTATCTATGGAGGGGGTCGCTTCTAACTAAAAACTTAACTGTGTTATGGGCCTGAAAACGAGTAGAATGTTCTTTTATATAGCAGGTTACAGTATGTGGATCTATCAGAATGCTACTTGTACTTCTGAAAACAGGCTGCACTGCTGTCTTTGGGTGGACTGTCTGTACCTTGAAGCTAATATTTTATAACTAACTCTGTCCAAGCAGAATGTCTTTTATATGATCTTATTGTAAATCCTCTAGAAGTTGATGCGGAATTGTTTACAGCTGTACTGGCTATCTATGGGGGATTTTCTCTTGCAATTAATAGTGTTCTGCTTCTGTACAAGTAGAAAGTATTTTTTTTTATGTAGCCGTTAGGGGATCTATGAGAATGCATCTGTCTACTTCTGCCACGGCTCCACTGCTGTCTATGGGAAGGCTTTGTCTAAGACTGCATAGTGTTCTACTACTGTCAAGCAGAGGTTCTATTAAGAGCCTTTGTTTTCCTCCACTATTACTATACTACTTCTGCCACAGGATTATTTCAAACTAAACAGTGCTATGCTTCTATACAATAGAAAGAATATTTTTTTATATAGCTGTTATGTGGATCTATCAGAATGACACTTCTGCCCAGGCTCCACTGCTGTGCTAGGGAAGGATTTGCCTAAGACTTCATATCGTGTTGCTACTACTGTACAAACAGAATGCTATCTTAAAGAGCCTTTAAGTTCATCCACTAGGACGGATACTATCTTCGGCCACATGAGATATCTTCCAACCAATCACAGTGCTCTGCTTCTATACAAGTAGAAAGTTATTTTATATAGCTGTTATGTGGATCTATCAGAATGCACTCTGCCACAGGCTCCACTGCTGTCTATGGGAAGGCTTTGCCGAAGAAATTCAATAGTGTTCACTACTGTACAAGCGGATGTTCTCTTAAGAGCCTTTGAGATAATCATGTGGCAGAAGTAGCCAAACTAGTTGATGAACACAAGGCTCTTTAAGATAGCATTCTGTTTGTACAGTAGTAGAACCCTATTGAAGTTCTTAGACAAATCCTTCCATAGACAGCAGTGGAGCCTGTGGCAGAAGTGTCATTCGATAGATCCACATACAGCTAGATCAAATAACTTCTTAGTCTATGAAGCATAGCACTGTTTGATTGAAGTAATCATGTGGCAGAATATATTAAACTAGTGCATGAACAAAATCTAAACATTGCTATCTTCTCTATACAAGAAGAAAGTATTTGATATAGCTGTTATGTGGATCTATCAGAATGATACTACTTCTGCCACAGACTCCACTGCTGTCTATGGGAAGGCTTTGCCTAAGAACTTCAATAGTGTTTCTACTACTACGTACAAGCAGGATGTTCTCCTCATGAGCCCTTTATGGTCATGCACTAGTTTACTACTTCTGCCACAGGATTACCACCAGAACGTTGATGCAGTTTTGTGTCCACAGGCTGCACTGTTATCTATGGGAGGATTTACTGGATCTAAAAAACAACTTTCGTAGCGTAAAACTTTTCTGTAGCCATAAATCCAGGAGAATGACAGGTGCGGAGTCCTCATGATGGATCTCCTGGAACACACGGAGCGGGTCACTCCGACCATTCATCTCCTGGAAAAATGTGTTTATCCACAAAAATTTTAGCTTTCTGCGCTAACAAATCCCACAAAGTCGTCCATCCATTTCTGCCGCCCCTGAAAATTGCTGCCCTGTGCATAGAGGACGTAAGATTCCTGGCGACAGCCGCGTCTTCGGCATATTAATCAGCGTTTATAATACAATGTGGAGCGACGTTTACTATAACCTGCTCTTTAGGGAACGGACTCCCGAAAATCCCTCGTGCCTGGCATCACTCACAGAGAATTGTCGGAGAAAATTGTGTTTTGCGTTGGAATTTTTTATGCTTTTTTTCTCTCAATTTTTAGCGACATACTAAATTAGATTTTTAATACCGCTGTGAATGAACTAGACGGATGATTGGTTAATCCCATCGGCACAGTGGTCGCCACCTTGGTCCGGGCTTGCGATCAGGATCCCACTAATGAGACTATCACCATTACGATTATTAAGCAATGTCCTCAGCTCGGGGACGGAGGAGGTCAGATCACCGCACAGAACGCTGCCTTCCGCCAAGAACCGACAAACTCAGGCCATGACGGCTCTAATGGATCATTTAACTCGCTATGCAATTTAATGCTAATTCCATCTCCCACTGCTTTGCTCCGCCTCTCTCACGGAATAGAAAACTGGAAGGACGGATCTGCTATTCCTTAGGAACGATGAGATTATAAGAAGATAATAAATACATCTCCATCGTGTGTTCATCAGACTCGAACACTCCAGTCATCTCTTCGCCGCAGACTGCCGCGCCTTCTCTCACGTCTTTGTTTTTGTATCTATTGTATCGGAGGCTTTTGTGTAGTTCTACCATACGCTACGTGTGTGCAGGAATTTGCCTATCGGGAGTCTTGCCACCAGACGGCTGCAATCAGAGTGACTTCCTTCGATAAGCTTGTGTCGCTCTCTCTTTGTACAACCATTGTTTCGCGTTTTACGGTTGGAAGATTTTAATAAATGGAGATCAAAGTGCGACAATTGTGTCCTAATAGAGACTCTGTGGTGGGATGTCACGGTCTAAGATCTCTGTTATCGCTTAATGTAAACCCTTTATGGGGTGGAATCTTAGGACTGGGAAAATCACTAATAAGGCAGAAACCGGACTATGAACCAATACGACTTTGTCCAAAGTAAATCATTGTACATCAGGATGGGTACTGTAAACCCAACTGAATGTAAGGCATCAGGTTGTAGACCCAATGTGGAGTAGAGCCACTTTGAGGATCTACACCACCTTAGGTCATTAGGGATAGACTTGGTGCGTCTTCTCAACAAACTGGATGGACATAGCCTTTGGCATTGAACATCTTCAGCAAAGTACAGCTGACCTACCATGGATTTAGAGCAAAATTCTCTGAACTAGAGACATGGAGGACTATCCAATGGTTATCTATTCAGAGTACTCAAGTAAGGTTTTTAGGCATGTAGGATTCTACGTCAACCACCTTGAGTCCCTAAATGACAATCTACAGGATACTCAAGTGCAATGGATGGATAGAACTACTGATGAAGAAAATGCTGGCCATCCCAATGGTCGCAGCCTTGCAAGGTGACTAAGAAAACCGGCTTCCTGATGACCACTACTAGTCTTCTGTAGGAACAAGAATTTCTGTACATAATCCACGATCTTTATCATCACTTATTGTAGACCCTCTTAATGGTGACTCCTTAGACCTCAAGTTAATAGAAGATAACAATAAGCCAAGAACCACCTTAGGAACCAGAAGCGACGTGCAAAAGACCACAGATGGTCCAAACTATCATATACAACCACGGGACGGGTAATGTATTGCAGCTTGGATGTTCTCTAAAATGGAGAAATAGTTCCATAGTTGTCACTGACTACCGTGTTTATTGGATCACCGTGAACCCAAGAAAGGTTTAGATTATGCAATGTCCTACACTCAACCAAATGATGTCACCATAGCTGAAGATTCAGTGCAGCCTACAGCATATAGACCATCGCTGGGGGAATAGACTGAAACCTGAGGCCAAGTCTTTAAGTTGACTTGTCAAATAGGAAGTAGCTCCTCCAGACTCCTCTAGTGACGTTCTACACGGAAGAGTTGAATGCCGATGTTCTAAGATCTCCGTTGATCACTTTTTTCGGTGTGGACACCTAAAGGTCACCATTCTTTGCTCTCATGTATGATAACCCATCACGGAGATTTCCGGTAGAAGCATTCTCCGCACTTTCTACACACATCATACTGGGAGGGGGGGGGGGTTTGGATGAATGGCTCATGGCAAAACAAATTTCATGACCAGCTATGTGTCATGGACCACACACCTACCAAGCATATATATTTAGCCGTGGGAATCATTTCATCTAGTGGAGCCTCAAAATGTTCTGTGACCCCACACAGGAGGGGGGAAGGGGGATAGAGACAGAACATGGAGAGCCATTCACATCCATCAGATGAGGCTGGCATATAGTCATGCCTACCAATGTGTATACAACGGGAGGCGTGAGGTTTGCCCTCCGTGCCTGGCGATTTGGAAATTAGTGTGACCTGGTGCAAACAGTAAATATACAGAGAAACAATTGATCGATCTCCCCGCAGAGATTTGGCTTATCACTATGTCAGAATCAATAATTCCAGCAATACATTTTCTCTGCAGGTCTGATTGTGAAGAGATGAGTCAGCGATAAATAGAGCAGTTTATGACTTAATCCTTTAGTGTTTACTCTCATTCTCTGTATTGATGTAACTGAAGTGCAGATAGACGTGACTTCATCCAACACCCATCTGTTTCCAACGCGAAGCCTTTCTAAGCTGCTCAACAAATTGATTGTGCATTTCTATCAAAAACCATCCAAATTCAACAGAAGTCCTTGAGATGCCCCCTTGTACGAGGTCCTAAGATGTTCTTGATGGCCACCCAACAGCTGGCAACACACTGTTGCACATACTGGACCCAATTACAGCAAAGTAGAGATAATGTGTGTGGGAACATCTCATCCAAAGGTCCACCCTCCTGTCCTCGTAGTATCACAGTAGAGAGGTTGAATAAAGATAAGGTCTATAACCTCCAACCTAACCCCACAGTGGATCTCTTGTTGAAATCCCATCTTAAGAATCTATATCCCCTACATGCGATATCTTATGCTCTAGACATCCCGGTCCCACCGTCCATTTACCATATATCGCATAACATCACATCATAGTCTCTGCTCTCACAGCGAGAATCCGTCTGTTGACAACAGTGATACATCTTTCGAAGTATGAGGAACTTTGTCATGGTTAGATTAATGGACTTTTTATCTTGTACCAAACCATCCATCCGCCAGTACTCTATCCAATCACCTGTCCGTCCTTCCACCCGTCTATCTATTCCCTGCCCAACCATCAATAAGCACCTGTGAATGTATCATGTCCATCTATCCAGGTCCTTGTCCATCCAATCAAGTCATAGAGCACCAATGTATCATCTATGAGAACCCCAGTCTATTAACCAGTTACTATCCATTGTGCCCTTCCATCGGGGCCGTGGTCAGTCCATCTATACATCTGTTCAATCAATCTCAGGGTCTATCTATCCCTACACAAACCAATCACCCCCTGTAGCCTTCCTTACATCCGTCCATCTACCAATCTACCTATTCATTCATTCTCTCCCAATCAATCAGCCCTGTATCTATCCCTCTTTCCATCAAGCAAGACATGCTTCTATCCATCCTTAGTCTATTAATTCATACAACTTCTGTCCATCCCGGTGTCCGCCAAGTTTAGTGTCCGTCTATCGTCCGGTCCATTTCATTCTTATTCATCCTTTGGTGTGCGTCCATCCCTGTGATCATTCCTCTTGTGTCCATTCATCTTCCTGTTCATTCCTGTCCCACCAATCTTGGTGTTCATTAATAGTCCTACCCACCCTTCCCTATTCCATCCTTCTTGGTGTGCGTCCATCCCTGTGATCATTCACCCTTGGGTCCATACATCTTCCTGTTCATTCCTGTGCCAACCGTCTGGTGTCTTTCAATTGTCCTGTCCACCATTCCTTATTCCATCCTATTGGTGTCTTGTCCATCCCTGTGACCATTCACTCTTGTGTCCATTCACCATTATCTCTTCCCTGTCCTTCCTGTGTCCACCCATTTCCGTCCTCATCCCTTATTCCATCCTTCTTGGTGTTCCGTTCTTCTCCCTGACCATCCACCCTTGTGTCCATTCATCCATACATCTTCCTGTCCATCCCTGTTCTGTCCATCTTGGCGTTAGTCCATCCTCCCTTGGTCCATTGTTCTTGGTGTCTGTCCCACCCTGTGGACCATCCCCCCCTTGTGTCCATCCTCCATAACATCTCCTGTCCATCCCTGGTGTCTGTCCATCTTGGCGTTATTCCATCATCCTTGGTCCATTGTTCTTGGTGTCTGTCCCCCCTGACCATCCCCCCTTGTGTACCATTCATTCTTCCTGTCCATCCCTGTGTCTGTCATCTTGGCGTTAGTCCATCCCTGTGTCCATCCACCCTTGGTGCATTGTTCTTGGTATCTGCTGCCCACCCTGTGACCATCCCCCCTTGTGTGCCATTCAGCTTCCTGTCCATCCATCCTTGTCACCCATCTTGCACTCGATCCACCATCCTGTCTACCCTCCCTAACTTCATCCCTACCGTGTTTGCGCCAGCGTGGAGCCAGACCCTTGAGTCCTAAAGCTTTTCCTTTGTATTCCTCCACAATTAGAGATTTTATGATGTTTTATTTAAGGTTACGAGTTTTGTTGGGTTTCCTTCATGGGGCGCCGGCTTTGATTGCTTCTTTTTGCGTTCGTGGATTGTGTTTAAATTTGCTATTCATACGCGGCAGTCGAGGCTTATTTTCGCGTTGTGTATGGTGGCCAATGATTGCGTGGACGTTCTCTGTATCTCTGTGCCAAGTGCCACAGGTACAGGAACGTTATGAAAAGCGGCATGGCAGTGCCAGCTCTCTAGAAGCGGATCTCCCTGCCAAGACGTCTATACATAGAACAGTGCTGGCTCTCTGTTATACACACTGCTCGGTCAATCCTACCGTTTCACCAAACAACTGGCAGTGCCAGCTCCATTCTACGCACATTAATCCATATCCTGGTGTGTTGTTTTCCGAACAACAACCTCAGATTGTCGTGACCGTTAGGTGCCAGTCGTGGATGTGCTGGATGTAACTGGAGCACACGCAAGGCTCTGTAGAGAATCCTTCTCCCTAGTGGAAGGCGCGATAAGCTGCAGGCCCACTGGGATGCGTGAGAGGATGCAGAGCACCACAGTCGCCCCCAGTCCTACCCATCACGCCAACTGCATCTTCTATACCTAGGGCTCCATGCACCCCTCCCCGCGCCCGGAGTCTTGTTCCTCTCCAGGGTCAATCCCATGTTCTGCTCTCTCTGGGAAATCACTTCTTCTTCTGCATCTTATTCTTCGCATCTCTAGCTGTGATGTTCCCCTTGTACTTTTCTGAGAGCCGTGCATCTGCTTTGTGCTGTATGAGGCAATCGCAGACACAAGATCTTCTTCTTTTGCATTTTTTATGCCACTTTGTCATCCACCTACAATATCTCTGTGTATTCCCAGCCGTACCTTTCTTACCTTCCACCCACATCACTCCCGGCCCGACCATTCCATTCTCTCTTATTACCAATTTCCACAACTCAGGCAAACCACGCATTATCCATCACCCTACTCATTCCTCTCACTGCCCTGGATTACTACAATTTCCTCACTCCCATTATCCATCACCTCTCCCAGGATGTTCAGTGCTCGCGTTGGCCCTCACACGTCTTCTCGCATGTCTCCTGCTTGATAAGGACTAGGTGTAGAGTACAGGGAATGTATAAGAAGGACATGGCTGAACAGAAGGCAAGGGCAGTAGAGAGGTGGCCAAGGGTGTATAGGCATGGGTGATTACACTACAAGCTAGGGTCTCATCCTGCAACCATGACCAGGAGTCCCTCTACACCTGACCTGTAACCATGACCGGAGGGGGTTCCTCTACACACTTAGACCTTTAACCATGGACCAGGGGGGGTCCCTACACTTAGACCTGGTAACCATGACCATGGGAACCTGTACGGATCTAAGTCAACCACATTGAGTCACCATTAAATAGGAACAAATATATACAGGATACTCAATGCGATAGGATGGATAGAAACTACTGACTGAAGAAGCAAACTCGTGGCCATCCCATGGTCCAGCCTTGTGCAGGTGACTAAGAAAACCGGTCTTCGCTGAGACCACTACTATATAGTCTTCTGTAGGAACAAGACATTCTCTGTCATACTCCCGATCTTTATCTTCACTTATTGTAGACCCTCTTAATAGGTGACTCCTATTAGACCCTCAAGTTAAGTAATGAAGATAACAATAGCCCAGAACCCTTCGACCTTAGCGAACAAGAGAGAGCGACAGTGAGAAAAGAACCACAGGGTCCAAAAACTATCATATAAACAACACGGGACGGGTAATGTATTGCAGCTTGGATGTTCTTTCTCCCTGGACAAAGAAGAAAAGAAAAAGAAGAGAAATAGTTCATAGTATGTCCACTTATGTCTACCGTGTTTTAATTGGAATCACCGGTGAACCCAAGAAAGTTATTAAGTAATTTACGAGATATTTATGGCAATGTCCTACAACTCAACCAAATAGATGATCACCATAGACTGAAAGATTCAGTGCAGCCTACAGCATATAGACCATCGCTGGGAAGGAGAGAGAAGCGATTGAAACCTGCATGGCCAAGTCTTTCCGTTTGACTTGTCAATAGGAAGAGCCCGACTTGCCTTCCAGACTCCTCTGATAGCGTTGTACGTTTCTACAGGAGAGTTGGAATCCGATGTTCAAGATCTCCGTTGATGCACTTTTCGTCCCATCGGGGTTGTGGACACCTAAAGGTCACCAATTCTTTGGCTCTCACTGTATGAATAACCATACCACCGGAGAGGTTCCGGGTATAAAGCATTCTCCGCACTTTCTACACACATCATACTGGGAGGGGGGGGGGGTTTGGATGAAAAATGGCTAATGGCCCCCCCCAAATTTCATGACCAGCTTAATGTAGGTCATGGACCACACCCTACCCACAGTCTCTATATATTTTAGCCGCGGACGTGGGAATCTCTTCAGCTATGTGGAGCCTCAAAATGTTGTGACCCACACAGGATGGGGGGAAGGGGGATAGAGACAGAACAGGAGAGCCATTCACATCCATCAGATGAGGCTGGCAGTCATGCTCCCACTGCTTATACAACAACGGGAGGCGTGAGGTTGCCTCCTGTGCCTGGCGTATTGGAAATATTAGTGTGACCTGGTGCAAACGTTATAAAAGAGATAACAATTGATCGGATCTCCCCGAAGAGATTGGCTTACGACTATGCGCTCAGATCCATTAATCACCCCACATACATTCTCTCTTCAGTCTGGCTTGTGAAGAGATGAGTCAGACGCTAAATGATGGCATGTTTATGAGTTAAGCCTTTGTGGTTTACTACGCATTCTCTGTATTGGAATGTAAACTGAAGTGCAGATAGACGTGAAACTTAATCCAAACACCCATCTGTTTCCAACGCGAAGCCTTTTCTGCCTGCTCACACAAATTGATGTGTATCATTTGCTATCAAAAAACCATCCAAATTCCAACACGAAGTCCTTGAGATGCCTCCCTGGTTACGAGGTCCTAGATGTTCTTGAATTGGCCCACCCACGCTGGCAACCCTGTCGCCACATTACTGGACGCCCCAATTACAGCAAAGTAGAGATAATGTGTGTGGAGACATTCTAATCAAGATCCACCTCGTCCTCGTAGTATCACCGTAGAGAGGTTGCATAAGAGCAAGGTCTTTCACCTCCACCTATACTCCCACAGTGGATCTCTTGTTGAAATCCCATCTAAGAATCATATATCCCTACATGCGATATCTTAGGCTCTAGACCTCCCGGTCCCACCCGTTCCAATTTACCATATATCCGCATACCATCACATCATCGTCTTCTGCTCTACAGCGAGAATCCAGTCTGTTGACAACAGTTGAGTACATCTTCTCAGAAAGTATGGTAGGAACTTCTGTCATGGTTATATTATTGGACTTTCTTGTTTCCACAACCATCATCCGCCAGTCCATCATTCCAAATCACCTGTTCCTCCTTCCCCCGTCGATCTATTTCCGCTGCCCAACATCAAACAAAAGCAACCTGTGAAGTATCATGCTCATACTATCCAGGTCCTTGTCCATCCAATCAAGGTACATAGAGCTTACAATGTCTCATCTATGAGAACCCGTCTATTAACCAGTTCTCGTTCACATTGTGCCACTTCCATCGGGGCCGTGGTACAGTCATATATACGTCTGTTAATCAATCTCGAGGTCTATCTATCCTACACAAACAATCTCCGCTTAGCCTCTTACAATCCTCTCATCTACCATCTACCTATTCATTATATTCATCACCCCCCAATCAATCAGCCGTGTAATCTATCCTTTATCCATCCAAGAAACATGCTTTATCCATCCTATCTATAATTCATACAACTTCTTCCACCGGTGTGCCGCCCAAGTTTAGTGTCGTCTATCGTCGTCCAGTATTTCATCTTTTCACATCCTTCTTGGTGTGTCGTCATCCCTGTGATCATTTCTTGTGTCCATTATCTTCTGTTCATTTCTGTTCCACCATCTTGTTCATTAATGCACCCCCCTTCATCTCTGTTGTATCCTGTCGACTCTTGGGTCTACCTTTGTCATTCCTGTGCAACCCTCGTGTTCAATGCGTCTGATCATCCATTGGGTCTCATCCTGATTCACTTTGTCCATTCACCAATAGCTACTTCGTTCCTTGTCACATGTTGTCATCATCCCTTATTCCACTTGGTCGCGTATACTTGCTCTCCATCGCACTACCACATCATCCATGCCTTCCGTTGGTTTTTGCATTTTTTGTCCACCTGTGCTGTTCATCATCCCTATGGTCCTTCCTTTGGAGTCTGTCCACCTGTGGAACCATCCCCCTGGTGTGTCACCTCCATACATAGCTCCTGTCACATGCCCTGGTGTCTGTCCATCTTGGCGTTTATTCCATCACCTTTGGTCCATGTTCTTGGATGTCTCTTCCCACCACTTGACCGATCCCCCCTTGTGGTCCATATCATTTATCTTCCTGGTCACCTCCCCTGTGTCTGTCCATCTTGGACGTTAGTCATACCTGTGGTCCATTTCCTCACCCTTAGGTCCTTGTTCTTGGTGATCTCTCCACCTGTGACCAGTCCCCCCTGGTCATTCAGACTTCTGTCCATCCATCTCGTCTGACCCCATCTTTGCCTCGTCCACCTCCTGTCTCCCCCATCCCTAACTTCAATCCCTACCGGTTTGCAGCCAGCGTGGAGCCAGAACCCTTGAGTCCTAAAGCTTTTCCTTTGTATTCACTCCAATTAGAGATTTAGAGATCTTTTTATTAAGGTACGAGTGTGTTTGTTGGGTTTCCTTCATGGGGCGCCGTGCTTTGATTGCTTCTTTTTGTCGTTCTGTTGGCCATGTGTTTCCTTGTGCTATTCCTACGCGGCAGTCGAGGCTTATTCTCGCCGTTGTGTAAGGTGGCACAATGATTGCAGTGGACCGTTCTCTGTACTCTGGCCAAGCTGCCAAGGTACATGGAAGTATGAAAAGCGTGGCACTGCAGTGCTGCTCTCTCAAAGCGATCTCCATGCCAAGCGCTATACATAGAACAGTGCTGCTCTCTGTTATACACCACTCGCTCGGTCAATCCTACCGTTCCACCATAACCAACTGGCAGTGCAGCTCCATTCGTTACGCACATTAATACATGATCACCTGTGTGTTGTTTTCCGAAACCACAACCTCAGATTGGCGTGAACCGCGTAGGTGCCAGTCGGGATTTGTGCTGGATGGATACTAGGAGCACACGAGCTCTGTAGAGAATCCTTCTACCTAGTGGAAGGAGCGGATAACGCCAGGAGCCACTGGGATGCGTGAGGTGACTTCGGCAACACCACAGTCGCCACCCAGTCACCTACCCCTCACGCCAATCTGCTCATTCTTATACTAGGCTCCATGCACCCCTCCCTGCTCCCGGAGTCTTGTTCCTCTCCAGGGATAATCCCTGTTCTGCTCTCTCCTGGAATCCACTTCATCTTCTGCATCTTACTTTTTGCTTCTAGCTTTGATGTTTCCCCTTGTACTTTCTGAGAGCCGTGTGCAATCTGCTTTGTGCTGTATGAGGCATCGCAGACACAGATATCTTCTTTTGCATTTTTTATGCCACTTTGTACCATCCACCGACAAGTATTTCCTGTGTAGTCCCGCCGTACCTTTCCTTACCTTCACCCACATCACTCCCGGTCCCCAACAATTCCCATTCCTCTCGATTATTACCACATTTCCACCAAACTCCAGGCAAACCAAGCATTATTCCATCACCCTACTCATTCCTCTCCTGCCCTGGATTACTACACTTTTCCTCCACTCCCATTTCCATCACTTCCTTCTCCCGGATGTTCAGTGCTCGCGTGGTCCTCAACCGTCTTCTCGCAATGTCTCCTGCTTGATAAGGCCTAGTGTAAGAGTACAGGGAACTGTTTATAAGAAGGACATGGCTGAACGAAGGCAAGGCAGTAGAGAGGTGGCCAAGGTGATAGGCATGGGTGATTACACTACAAGCTAGGGTCTCATCTCTGCACATGACCAGGCAGTCCCTCTACACCTGACCTGTAACCATGACCAGGAGGGGGTCTCCTCTCAACACTTAGACTCTAATTAAATGACACAGGGGGGTCTGCTACACTTAGACCTTAACCATGACCAGGGAGTCACTCTACACTTAGACCTGCACCTGAACAGGGGGTCTCCTACCTCTCCCAGGGCCACACTTAGACCTGCAACCATGACCAGGGGGGTCCTTACACCTAGACGGTCAACACGCTGACCAGGGGGGTGTCTCTACACTTAACCTTGTAACCATGACCAGGGGGTACTTGACAATAGACTGTAACCATGACCAGGGGGGTCCTCGAATTAGCCAGTAACGTGACAAAGGGTCCTCTTCTACACTTAGAGAAGCACACACATGACCGGACTAGTGACAATAGTTCTCGGGATGGGACATTTGCAGAGATTTATTCCCGCAGCCATATGGAATTTTTGTGATCGGTAATTGGGATTCGCCGTATTGGTTTTATCCTCTGAAAAACACTTTGGTTATAGGTTGGCCTTGGTCTTTGTCCCCACTGGCTTCACCCTTTGGTTCTGACCTCAAGATGGTGATGACCCCTAATAGACAGAGCTCGAGAAGAAGAAGCCCCCGGCCATATCCTGCTTGATTCTCCAACATTTAGAAAGCAAGTGAGAAAGAAAAGGGAGGGAAAAAGAGGTGCAGTTCCTATGAGACTCTGGTTCTCCCGGTCATCATTCACTATGCCCCTCTATTTTCTTCTTCACACTCCTTCCTCCTTTTTCTCCTCACTCTCTTCATCACATTCGACTTTGGTTTACTTTTCTCGCTCCCTCTTTTTTCGCTATTACCAGTCATTCCTTGCCCCGATTCAGATCTCTCCTTTCCCTATTTTCCCTCGTACCAGTTTTCCTTTGACTCCCCACATTGGCTAAAGCCGAGTATGTGGCCTACAAGGCCGAGTATGTGGCCTACAAGGCCGAGTATGTGGCCTACAAGGCCGAGTATGTGGCCTACAAGGCCGCGTATGTGGCCTACAAGGCCGAGTATGTGGCCTACAAGGCCGAGTATGTGGCCTACAAGGCTGAGTATGTGGCCTACAAAGCAGAACCGGAGCCCCCCCTTTTGGATCTATGACTTTGACTCTGTAGAGTGGTTCCCCCGACTCCTATGTTGTTTTCTTGGACTAGATGTGTAGCCTATCCAGCTGAATATGTTGCCTATAGACGTGTCCTACTGGTTGTATATAATCATGAAGACTCTACCTAATAAGCCCAAATCATTGCATGCACTCCTACGAGACCATTCACGCCTCATGTTCCCCCAAGTGTAAGATGGGGGTTCATAAGATGCACCATTTCGTCTGTAGGCTCAAGAGTGGGACCACACAGAGGCACCACCATGGCCCTGCTCCCCCCTTTATCCTTATATCTGGGACCCTTATGATTTGTAATATGATAATAGACTCAAACTTCAGTCATCATTGTAGGATCCAAAGGACAAGAGGGGTTGTATTCGGCTTGTGATCTGACCTTGTCCCCCTGGACACCGGTAGAGTCAACCGGGGCCACCAACTCATCTCGGGGGGGTCCAGGCTGTAACCCTGAAATTGGCCCCCAAACTCAGGCGACCACAGTTTCTTAGAGGGTGGAAGACTGTTATCAACACGCTTGCAGGTGGTCCATATGTCAGCCCCGTTGTGTCTTGTTGGAACTCTTCCACCGTTTACCACCCTAGTCCCTCCCTACCATGACCTTGCCATGAATTTGGTTGCGCTGTATGGAACATAAAAACTGACCAGTCTCTTTAAGAACGGAGCCTTGACAGATCAACCATATATTATAAAAAATTAGAGCGCCGGTGTTCGGAGTCGGTTACGCGAAGGGAGCAGGTGATAGGAATCAATATGTATATCGCATATAGGATAGAATCCAGGAGGTTGGCACCAGGTGACGGCGGGATATAATGTGGTCGCCCGAGGACTCGCGAGAGAGCTGATATCGGGAATAACATCGACGGTGCGTGATAAGAGGTTTGTTCGCTTTGTTGAACGCGATAATGGATTCTAAAATCCTGCAAACATTTTTATGCATTTTATTGAACCATCGGCGCGGGGAGGCGGGAATCGGGGGAAAGTTATTTTGGCAAGAGCCAATCCCCTCTTTCCCATTTCTTCTCCCCCTCAGCTCTTTTCTCCCATATCTAATATAGATTTTTGCTGTTGATATAATGAGATTTCAGATTCTTTGTCAAAACCATTGCTCCCATGACAGACACAAAGCATACAATGCCATAGGGGGGTCATGCATTCTCCGCTAGGTCGCTATATTCTTCATTGGCCAATGACATTGGTTCACCACAGGGAAAAACTTTTTAGATGTTCAAAAAGTCGGTTCCTCCCGTCCCTCCACCCGCACCACGTATGTCAAAGACTTCTTTGTCTGGAAGATCAAGATTGTCCTCGCTCCTGAAGGAAACACCAAACGTTCCACCCTAGAACTGGAAACGGCTGTCTACGATGCGGATGGTTTTTCTGACCAGGGGGGTCCTCTACACTTAGACCTGCAACCATGACCAGGGGAGTCCTCTACACCTAGACCTGCAACCATGACCAGGGGGGTCCTCTACACTTAGACCTGTAACCATGACAAAGGGTCCTCTTCTACACTTAGAGAAGTAACAATGACTAGTGACAACTAGATTCTCGGGATGGGACATTTTTGCAGAGATTTTATTCCCGCAGCCATATTGGAATTTTGTGATCGGTAATTGGGATTCGCCGTATAAGGTTTTATCCTCTGAATAAACACTTTTGGGTTATAGGTTGGACTTGGATCTTTGTCCTTTTAAACAATTTGGCTGTTCACCTTTGGTTCTGACCTCACAGATGGTGATGACCCCTTAATAGACAGAGCTCCTCCTGAGCTACGAGAAGAAGCCCCGGCCATATTCCTGCTTGATTCTCTTCCACATTGATCCAGCATTTTACATCCACTTTAGTGAACACTCGTCTCCAGTACAATCACCTCCACGCCCCGCACCCACCCCCCGCGCTCTCATCCTTGACCATCAATGAGTGGCCGCTATAAGAGGGATGTGCGTAGCCATCAGCAGCTGGGTTCCTCATTAAGATTAGAGCTCCATTCTCTTCCCGAGACAGATGCCGCTCATTCTTGGGGCAAGGATTGTATAGGAATGACCTTCTCTCAGCCTTGCTCCAGGCGTTCTGGCCTCGGCCTCATACCTAGACGGTGCGGTCATCCATCTCCTAATCACCGTGGCCCCTTCCTGTAAATCGCAACGTAAGACCGTCCCATGTGACATCCCTCATCATTTCCCGACATGGTCATTCCGCAGATTCAATTAGATTAATTGCCCCTGTAAAAATTAACTTATCGCAACCCGGGAGGAGGGGGGGGCCTTGTTGTATTGATCTTCAATTCGGGCCATAATTTCCTATTACAAGAGCTTGTATCCCCCCCCCCCTGGTTAACCCATTACATGCACAGAGCTCGCCTTCCCATTGGCAAGTACTTATTCTAATATTTCCCGATGTAGGTGAATGGTACGGCACGGCGGTAATGAACATCCACTGCGCCCAATTCATAAATACTTGTGAAACGCTCATGCGGCGATTACGCTATTGAATTATTATAATTTGTTACTATATTAGATTATGTTGCAGCACTGGCCGCCCCGGCCGCAGCACTCAGGAGCGATCCTTGATTCAGCCTTTGTTAGAAACTGGTTAAACAAAGCGGCTGGGGATCCGGTTATCGAGAGCCCCCCCTCCCCCCCATTCCAGGAAGATGTCCGCCCCGTTCCGACTGGCTCCCCGCTATAAATATTATGAGATTTAAATCCCTTTAATCTTATCGCAGCCTAAGCGTGTCCAATCAATTAAATCCTATTATAAATTCTAATTACACCCCATATAAGCGCGGATCGCAGAATTAGCTGCAACACAATCGTACGCCGCCAAGACTCACATTAGCCATTCATTGTAGTGCGCTATATGTAGTGTCACCGACACACAGCGGCCACACGACCCCTCCAGACTCCGCTAATCCTGAGCCATGTAATACGGGATCAAGGGATTCTGCCAAGACCAAAGCTCCGGGAATGATGCAACGTCATGACGAAGTCCAACCATGGAGGAAACCATCACCATAGACCCGATGGGTAATGGACAATCCTAGCCTTCACAATGGTCACACAACTTGTCCACAATGTGACAACGGTTCTGCTCAGATCGAGGTGCTCCGACTGGGACTCAACTGGTTTGCGGTTGGTTGACCTTCTTAGTGAGTTGACCCTTTACATAAATTTTTGGCAAATTCAGAAGACCTCTGACTTTTCTCTGGCCATAAATACAATCCCGGGCCACCAATGCTCCCACCATAGGCATGTAGTAAGACAGTGGCGGCCAGAGACGCAACCTGAGGATACAGTCCCAGCTCAATATCTGTACCGAGCCCCAACTAAGGACAACAAGCATCTCATGGGTTCATCTATGTCTCCGTGGTCCGGGTGCAAACCTCAAGTTATGCCCCTGGTGATAGCCATGTGATTTAGTTGGGGTCACAGAAGTGGGGAGTCTTATGGGGGATAAGGGTGGGGTGATTATATGTGGGATCCACAGTTGGGCTTTATACAGAGTAGGGGGCATAGAAGGGGGCACTGGACAATGTATTGGGTCAATGAAGTGGTCTTATATTGTGCGGGCCCACCATGGAGTAGGTTTGGGGGTGCGGCATAGACCATGTGAAACTTTTTGCAGTATTCTGCTGCAGAGTTATAGAGGAACGGAATTTTTAAGTAAAAAAAGTTGATTTTAAAAAGGCAAAAACTCTAAGCACAAATTGTAACCCAGCGTGAAATTCTCAGGGTCAGGAGAGGAGGCGGCAGAGGTCTCCCGGGCCCCGGCAATGACTGTAATAAGCCATTTCCTGCATTAAGTTTGGGGCGATGGTGATTTTCATGTTAAAATTTTCCGGTGTGACCCGTCATTAGGGGAGAACCTCGGCTCTTCACCATTGTGGCCGCGTTCACGTGCTCCGCTACTGCTGACCTCTATTACTGGACCTCCACAGAATCACTATGGTAACTGATGTAAGGAACCATTAAAACTTCCCACATTTCGGATTAAGGATGATTGAAGAACCTGACCGGCACTTACTAGAAGCCATCTCCAAGGCAAATGCAAAAGTGTAAAAGGGTCTCGCATTCAGTGATGTCACAGTCCAATATCATCCTCTTCTTACAGACGGGGAACGTTCAGATTCTACATCGTCAGATTCGGGTTTTCCCTTCGGCGTTGACATGTTGTGTCCTGTATCCGACCCCAGAATCGCCCAATAATCATCTCCGCCATTGCCACCGATGTTGTCGCTCTCGCCGCCATCCGCTCCGTCTCTTTGTCTTAATTCCAATTTATGCGACGACCAATAAGACAAGTAATTTTACATGTTTTCTTCCCGACTTCTTCCTCTTTTACACTTCATCATTTCTAACCCGAGACGACGATCCTAATGATATAATCAAAGAACATTCCTGAGCGCTGATTAAAGGCGAAGCGGGAGAAGACATGAAAGAGCCGCCGCTAAATCTCCGCTCACAAGTTTCTTTTCATGACTTTGGAAGTGATAAGCGAGTCCTCTATAGGAAGCTCCATCAGGTATCCGACCTTAGTCCCTGCGCATCGGGGGGCGGCCATCAGGAGCTTACTGCTTTGTGGCAAGTGCTGCGATGCAAGGGTCAACCATTATTTCTTTTTCTCTAGGGTTTTATCAGCTGAATGAGGTCATCAGCTACAGTAAATGTGATTCCTGCAGGAGGCAGGGTAGACGGACTGTAGGAGGCGGGGTTACCCGACTGTAGGAGGGGAGGTAACCCGACTGTAGGAGGCGGAATTGTCCAATAGCAGGAGGCGGGGTTGTCCGATACCATGGCTCCGTCCCCTAGCTCCAAGGCTCCGTCCCCTAGCTCCAAGGCTCCATCCCCTAGCTCCAAGGCTCCATCCCCTAGCTCCAAGGCTCCATCCCCTAGCTCCAAGGCTCCATCCCCTAGCTCCAAGGCTCCATCCCCTAGCTCCAAGGCTCCATCCCCTAGCTCCAAGGCTCCATCCTCTACCTCCATGGCTCCATCCTCTACCTCCATGGCTCCATCCTCCCCCTCCACGGCTCCATCCTCTACCTCCATTGTTCTAACCTCTATGACTACATGTCTTCCCTTTATGACCTTTAACACTCACAAAAAATAGTGGAACCATTAGAGGGTCTTTTTGGTACCAAATATAATACCTTCAATATTTTATAGTTCCCGTGAGTGCACTACTATCCCCCAATGTTGTACACTTTCTTGTTAGACTGGTGATACATGCCAAAGTTTTTGCCAAATGTTTCTGCTGAGCCTTTTTCGGTGTAAACTCCATAAATTCCCGAGCGCTTCTTGGGCTTTGGAGAATGTGAGGAGCCGAAATGACTGGGTGATAAATTGTCAATTACCGGGGTTGTTTGCCTTGTACCTGCTCATTCCGTCTCCGCGCACCTCGCGCTCTAAACGCTAATAAAACTTTACAAATCCTCCTAAAAATATTTATCCCGAAGCTTTTAATCATAGAGGCTTATTAGATAAACCCCCCGACGGCCGGGCCGTGTCACATCAGCAATTAATTATGGTTAATAGATGAGGATTAATCTGGCCCGACATCCTACAAGGGGTAACGCGTCGCTCCGGAATTATTACTGCGCCACATGGAGACTCCAGCCGCGGCTCGTCAGGAGGAAGTGGACCCTGCGTAAAGGGAAATTATAGGCGAGCGCCGCGACTGTAGACACGCTGGAATATACATGTCAAGGTTTCGAAGACTTGACAGCCGGCTGCGGCAAGGGTCTCCGGCGGATGCGCCACTTTCTAACCTCTCCCCGGAGGACTCGTTTCTTTCAATAACTGGTGAGATTTTGTTGTCTTTTACTCGACTCGAGAAGCAATTTTTGTTTAATTTCGCTGTCATCTCGGATGACCACGTCTCAAAAAAAATCGCCTCCCGGCAGATGGATTGTCATTGACTGACAACCGGCGCCGGTGGGGGTCATGCGCTGTCATCTCTCCGAGATCTCAATGTTTCTTTATCAAGATCAAGATGACGCTTGTAATATAGAGCTCATCTTCTGTTACAATGTATCGGTGTTGGTGCAAGGAGTCTTGTCTGGACAGAAAACAATTGTAGCAAACACCCAGCTGTGAAAGTCACTTCTCATATATTTGTAGGGTTGGAGAGCTCCTTTAACCTTAGCAGAACCTTAACCCTATGATGACCTCCACCTGACCTCGATAGACCCTCCATCCCTACAGGTAACTGCAGCCCTCGTTACTTCTCCGCTGTCACAATGTGGACCCCAGATAATAACTGCAGAGGTTATTATACACCGGCACTAACATTACATGGTCTGCGGACGGACAATGCATCCAGAATTTTATCTGTGCCGCTTTCTGCTGCTGGAAATCTATAATTTTCTACACTTAGTTTTGTATAATTCGGCCCCAAGTGCTGGATTAACATAAAAGCTTTAATATAGTCCTCAAACCGCTCCGAACAAGAGACGTTTTCTTTTCTTCCAACTAAATTTATTCAACGGACCCATGTAAAGAGCCGCTCCGATCCTGCAGGTCTCCAGACCCCGCACAGCCCCTATACATGACCTTACACTGGATCCATAGGCTCCTGGGGGCCACAGGTGCTCGTCTAACACTAGAAGAACTCTACACGTGTCTGTACAACAAGGTATCACATTCGTATCATGAGAAATCCCAGCATGGAAACATAATGGCACAAGAGGCAAATCATAGAAGGTCCTTCACCCCCGCCCTCCTGCTATATCCACAATACACATGTATATATATATATACTGCTCATCTAGAAGACCCCACATTACAAGAAAAGGACAGGGGGGTCAGGAGAAGAAGGAGGACAGAGGAGTCTGGAGGAGGAGTAGGGCAGAGGAGTTTGGAGGAGGAGGAGGACAGAGGAGTCTGGAGGAGGAGGACAGAGGAGTCTGGAGGAGGAGGACAGAGGAGTCTGGAGGAGGAGGATAGAGGAGTCTGGAGGAGGAGGACAGAGGGGTCTGGAGGAGGAGGACAGAGGGGTCTGGAGGAGGAGGACAGAGGAGTCTGGAGGAGGAGGACAGAGGGGTCTGGAGGAGGAGGACAGAGGAGTCTGGAGGAGGAGGACAGAGGGGTCTGGAGGAGGAGGAGGAGGAGGAGGACAGAGGAGTCTGGAGGAGGAGGAAGACAGAGGAGTCTGGAGGAGGACAGAGGGCAGAGGAGTCTGGAGGAGGACAGAGGGCAGAGGAGTCTGGAGGAGGAGGAGGACAGAGGAGTCTGGAGGAGGAGGAGGACAGAGGGGTCTGGAGGAGGAGGAGGACAGAGGAGTCTGGAGGAGGAGAAGGACAGAGGAGTCTGGAGGAGGAGGAGGACAGAGGAGTCTGGAGGAGGAGGACAGAGGAGCCTGGAGGAGGACAGAGGAGTCTGGAGGAGGAGGACAGAGGAGCCTGGAGGAGGAGGACGGAGAACAGGGGGATCCTGGGAGTGACAGAGACATGAGGCCGTGGCTCCACTTCCCAGTGTTGGGGGGCTGGGAGGGAGATCTGTCCATACACTTCCCCTCTCTGTGACTTATGTCAGGGACACTTTTATTAGATTTCGGATCCTGGAGTCGATATTTCCCTCTCGTCATCCATCAGACAATAATTAAAAGAGATGTCGCCCTGTTTCTCTACATCACATTGCGGACTCTGAGGACGCGTCTCCATTGCCTCCCGTTCAGTCATTATAATTACTCTGGCCCCTCCGGCCATCGCCCGCGCCGCACACAAGATGCAGCCGTAGCAAATTTCTCTCGACTTTTTATGATTTTTTTCCATTATAGTTTTTTTTTAGGCTTCAGTCCCCATAGTGTGAACAAAATGAAGTGACAAACTGCGGGTCCGTGTCATTTACTACGGCCGCGATCCTGACGTGTAAGTGGAATCGTGCGGCACGCGTTATAAAGGAGGTTGTCACCCGCGTGCACCAGACCATCCATCAAGATAGAAAACCATTAGAGGACAAGAAAAAAAATCCTGGATACAACCAGACACGTGACCGCAGTGGTGGACGCCGCCTATAGATACATATGTCTCCATACCGTGACTGATACAATCCTACGTGTAGTCCACAACACGTGGCTCATCATAGAAGAACCTACGGGAACATGGCACCGGATGTGCACGGAGGAGCTGCAGGATCATTACAGGTCGGATATTATTCCCCATGGATAAAGTCAATGTGAACAGAACCCGACTGCACCTCTTACGGTTAGATTTAGGTGGACCTCTTACACCCGTCACAATTTTACCCAACTACTAGTGGAGGAGTCAGTTTCTAACGTCTGGATTGTGGTGGGTTATTACGGAGAAGACCCTGGATCTTGATATCAAGGTCCACAATCTACAGTAGTAACATAATTTAGGACAAGATGCACCTACAAGGAGAGGGACCAGGTATAGACCTCATCTTGACCCCTTTAGGAACCTCCATTATCTACCCTAAAGATGACTTCTGGGTTGTGATGGGTTATTATGGAGAAGTGGAGTAATTGTCTTCTGGTGTCCTATAGGTTGCTCCAACTCGATGGCCATGGATATCTTCTCCAAAGTTCCCCCTATATAACATTGTCCTCTCCTGTATATTTGGAATCTACTTCAATGCTTAGGTCTAATGAAGGATCTCTGATAACTTGGTAGAGCAGGACAACCATGAAACTGGGTCCACCAGAGGCCGCACTCCATCGATACAAAACAAGTGTCTCAAAGGCTTCTCCACGTGAGGTTATTTTTGGCTGGACACATGGGACCTACTACTGGGGATCGTCCTGTAGCCTTATGGGACCAGAACATCAAACCTTCTTATTCAGGAGATGAGTTACAAAGTCATCTCAATATTTGATTGTCCACTCGTGTATCTAAGGAATCTTCTACTAAGCTTTGATCTAGGAAGAGATCTCCAACAGCCCGGTGGTATAAAATAATGAAAAACTGGGGTTTCTTTGGGTGCATCTATACAGTGCCCCACAGTCACCTACATATGAGGTTGTCCTCTTCTTGAGGCCTTATGGCAGTGATGGTGAACCTTCCAGAGATCGAGTGCCCAAAATGAGACCCGAAACCAATCAGCTTTTCCCCAAGTGCCAACACAGCAATTTAGGCAGAAACAAACTTATTGCTACTAGAATCTTTGAGCTCCAATCCATCCCTGTCCACACCTTTTTACTCTTCGGACAGGACCAAGCAGCACAGGATGGGTCACTTTAAAATAGCAGGGCACTACTTGGACTGCCTGAGACTGCAGGTAGATGCCATGTCTGGCAAACTCTGTTTGCCTGGGAGACAGCCCGTGTGCCCACAGAGATGCCTCCGAGTGCCATCTCTGGCACCAGTGCCATAGGTTCGCCACCACTGCCTTATGGGTTAGAACAACTCTTGAGGGCCTAGTATCCACTCATACACAACATGAAGTCACCGCTATATGAGATCGTATATAATGAATCAGTCTTATTATGAAGCTTGGGCCCAATAAAGAATTCTCTCGATGGGTCGGAAAGAACATAAAACCAGAGGTCACTTCTTCCATACAAAGTCACCTCCATGAAGTTGTCCTCTGCCTGATACACGAGATCTACTTATGTGTTACAGTCCACCAGTTGATCTTCTGGGCACCTTATGGGTCAGAAGGACTCGATGACCTAGTATTCATGAAGTCCCCTCTATACGAGACTGTCCTCCTCTCTTGTATCTATAGAATCGACTCTACTACAAAGCTTGGACCCAATATAGGAGTCTCGGCCTCTACCACTGGTTTTCCTGGAGTCTATGGTCACCTTCTGGATCTACTGTAAGGCCTGAGCCCATCGTGGTATCATCTGGGCATATACAACCCTCAGGTAGGTCACTTGTCTCTATGTCCTTGGGATTAAGTCGGATTATTCTACAGTTCCATGTTGGGAGGTTCCTGATGACACCATGGAGGATCCATCATCATCCCGACGGGTTACAACGTCCTCAATCTACCTGACAGCAACTCAACTCCGGCTGCTTTTCCGGTGACATTGTGGCAATCCTCGGGAACTCGAAAATCTCTGTAACTGGAGCAGAGCCTGTAATCCAGCAATAGAAATCTTCCTGGGCCTCAGTCCGCAGGACTCTGCGTCATCCCAGGAGGGAGAAGGAGAATAATCCCACACTCTTCAAAGCATTTCCTACCCCGGAGCGAGAGATAGCTGAGCGCACTCCGCTCACTCCCGCACCACAAACAGCAGAGAGATCAAACGCAAAAGCCGGGATTTGGCTTCAAAGCCGCTAAGGATGGGAGAAGAGGAGGGGGAGCCTATTGGGAGCCGTACCCCGGCTCTTCCCGCTTTCCTATGGGGCCGTTCCCATCCCGACGACCGGCGCGCGGAGCGATGGAGACGGAGTTTGCAATTACTTTTCGCAGGTCAGTCGCTCCACTTAGCCCGTCATATGCAAATCTATGCACTTTCTAAAAAGACAGAATATGCAGGAATAACGCAAGGGAGGGGGGGTGTCTCTGATAAACTTAACCCTTATTTCTCTTCGACCTTGGAGCATAATATGGATCTATAAAAATCTTGTATGGTAGAAGTTTTGAACATGACCATACCATAAGATACTACAACCCCAAACATGATCCAAAAACAAGACGAGACCATAATCTCATTTATTATACTCTATACCTCGAGCACTACAACCCCCAACATTCCCAGACACTGGACATGAACATAATCACACATATTGCACACTCTATACCTAGAGCACTACAACCCCCAGCATGCTCTGACACTGGACATGACTATAAGCAGTCATCCATCGCCCCCCTGTCCCGACCCTGGAGGACCATGTGACATTCTGTGACCTGTGACCCGGGTGATTCCCGACAATCAAAATCTTCCAAATGCGGATAACAGAAGAGCGCAGAAGTCCCATGATGCCTCGCTCCGCCATTTCCCTGAGCATCATGGGAGCTGTGATTTTACCAGACGTCGTGGTCGCAGTCTCTGGGTGAGAAGAAGCGGCGCTGACACATCACGTAGCGACACGTAAAAGTCACCGCCACCCGGCGGCATCATCCATCACATCATACGGCAGCGCCCAGGGAGGCCGAGGCCCGCAGGTAGGTGGCCGCGGAGGTAGAAGAGGCCCGGCCTGCCATGGGGACTGTCACCACCTGCCAGAGGCCCAGAGATAATGAGCCGCGACTACAGAGAAGAATCCGCGCAGAGGAGCCGGATCTAATGCAACGCTAAGGAAACGGGGGAAGGGGCGAGATTCATCATTCACATCCAGGAAATGTAATAATAAATGAAGGAAAACCGCCATCGCCCGCCGCCGGGACAGTCACGGATCACCGCCGCAACGCTAATGGTGTACTCTGCCCAGGACGCAGCCTTCTACCTCCGCAAGATTACCAGAACTCTATCACATACCAAGAGGTTCAGCCCCATCTCCTATTTGTACCTTATATTTTAGAGTCCCGCCTCCTATCTCGGCCTGTATTTTGGAGTCCCAATTCCTATTGTGTCCTGAATTTTGGAGTCCCGTCTCCAATTGTGGCCTCTATTATGGTGGCCAATCTTTTGGTGTCCCGACTCTTATTGCGTCAAATATTTTTGATTCCTGCTCTTATCGCATCAAATATTTCGGAGCCCCACCTCTTATTTCGGAGCCGAGCCCCACCTCTTATTTCGGTGCCGAGCCCCACCTCTTATTTCGGAGCCGAGCCCCACCTCTTATTTCGGAGCCGAGCCCCACCTCTTATTTCGGAGTTCCCTCCCCCGTTTGGCTAACCTGTGCATATGCAGCAGAGTCGAGTTTGTCGCCTACAATTTTGTATCTGAATATAATCCTCACTATTCTGCTGACAGGGTTAGTTAGTTAGTTGCACACACTGGGCTCTGCTACATCTGTAGGTTCTCAGGTTATGCTGCAGGAATCTCTGGCAGCTTCTTCCCTTTTCTTGTCGGCTTGGCCTTAATTATGTAGATTTACGGTCTGGGGCGGCGAGTCAGACAATCACCGGTGTATTCCCGCACATATATGTGGGTTTTATGTAGCGCTGTATGTCGTGTTTGTGTAGGATGACGGCGCTGGCACGGTGCCGCGTGTGGAGAGCGTCTCCATGTCCCCTATTCCCAGACACAATGCCAGGTTTTCACGGATCTCCCCCTGGAACGGCCATGTTCTGCATTCTGCAGCATTAACCATATACATCCCATGATTCATTGTCTTCTCCGGAGATGCCGTCAGCGGCGCGGCTACGGGCACCTACACCGACGGGCATGAAATACATAAAGTGACAGAAGGATAAAAGTTTAAGCGAGACAAAGCTCTCAAAATACATAAAAGTTACATATAACACTCAGCGCTGCAGACATTATAGCCTTCTATAGGATTTATTACAGGAGAGTGGCTCGTAATAACCTGCGCTAAACTCATCGCTCTCTCCCTTTACAGATGTTTGGAAGCGAGGACGACTCCAGCCTGCCAACCCGCTCATTGCTTAAGTGAGGGTGTCAGCAGTCTTCCACACTTCGCAAAACGCTGGCTTGTGTGGTTCTTCTACACTTCTGGGACTCTACCGAGCTGCTTAATCAAGTCACGAGAGCAGACGTAGTCAGTGGACTAGAGAAAGACTCAAAACTAAAGTAAAAAGCCTAAAAAGAAGGAACTGGAGTAAATGGGCAACAACCAGATGAGTCTTCTCCCGGGAGGGTGGAATCCAACACTTGTGAACCTCAGCATCATCCATTATTCCTTGGGTCCACCACATGGGCACATTCGTCTTCATCTTGGACCTTAGTAGCCTTCAAATTGGGTTTACTTTTGATGGACCTATGGGCACAATTGAGTTTTGGCCTAGCAGAAGATCCACTAGTATTCCAAATAAACAGTTTTTGGATCCTGGGTGAGTTCCTCACCTTTCTTGACCTTGTTCTGATGACTATAGACAGGGGAGACCTCAATATGGAGGAAGATGGAACCACCCTTGGTTAGACTACTTCTTCCATTCGGACTACTACTATGGTATACCATGGTTCCATGATTTGGAAGGTGTAATAGTAATCTAAACTAACGCTTACAGATGGAAATGGTTTCTCCGTTCATCGCCAGGCTCCTGCAGAAGGTTGGATGTCATCCTAATAGTGCAGCCATGGTGGGAGCGTCCTTATATCAACACTCCATTGTACCGAGGCCAAAAACTTCATGACATAAGATAAAAAATATTAAGACCGTGAAAATCCTCAGTCCAGCGCATAAAATACTTACAAATAAGAAGCCACTTCGGCTTCCGCAGCCTTACTGGAGGCTTTGTTAAAGCTGGACGTCAACCATTGAGGGTACAGAGACTTTCAGAAGGTTCTCTCCTCTGCCAGCTCGTTTCCGTGCCGGTGGGGTGCACAGCAAAGGCTTTAACAATAGACGTCACAATCCCTCGTGCACGGACCCTGTAAGAACATTGGCCCAGATCCAACTCACGCAAGAAAGCTGGAGGGTGTGGGGTACAAAAGGGACATTTGCCGCGGCGGTACACGGGAGCTGTACTTCATCTTGTCATGCTGGCAGTTTGGTTGGCGCACAAGTTTTCCTGAGCGCAGTTATTCAGGGCCTCAGACACAGCTTCTCTGCTCTCGTAGGGCCAGCTAGGACAAGTGTTGTTCATTCTCTTCAAGTGGACGAGCAGAGTCTGAAGTGGCCTGGCTTCGGTACATGCGCCAACGTCAATACCCTTCTCCCTCGAGGTCGGCTGCAATTACTGGCCACTCTCGGATAATTGGCATTACATATATTTCTGGTACTGATGGAGTTATTTGTAGGCTCAAGGTCAGATGGCTGTCAACGAGCAATATTCTGCCCAAGTCGCATCATCCACCCACTTTTTTGGTAGATGAAATTGTAACCCCGCTTTTAACCACTAAACCAAATGTCCTCCTGAATTGGCTCCGGAGGTGATTCCTCGGCTACATGCGATCTCTAAGTGTGATAAGAGCTCGGACTTCCCGCTGAGCTCGCTGCGAGGAGCCGGTAAAGTGAGATGTTTCAGTGCTAAAAAGCAGCATCAATAATGCAGCATGGATCTGTAACCGCACATTATAGCTGGCAGCTTATACACTTAACTCCTTTCCATCAAAAGACCTTCACACCATTCGTGATGTCCAGGGAAAGCTACGTACACCCACCAGCCCCCGAGCCAGGGGGGCCATGCCGTATACAAAGGAATAAAAAGATGGAGACAAGGGATCCAGAACACAAGGAAAAGAGAGAATAATAAATCAGGGTCGGAGAGAATGAAGGTTGGGGAGAGATGAGAAGATGACACAGATAAGATGAAGTAGTAGTGGAAACATAAAGTGAAGACTTTGCTGCATGTCGATTTTGTGTTATCTGGAGGGATGAAGATGGAGAAGTCACACTCCGAGATTATATAATGAAATGCACAGGGAATATCTGCAGAAGAGTCACAGGGAACCAGGAAATTATGGAGACATGAAGACTTTCCGGAGACATCTACCCAACTGTGATATCCTGGCAGCAGTGGAGGCCATCGGCTTAGATTCCTCTCCATTACCTGAACTTCCCAAGGGTCAAGTTCATGGAAGCCACGTAATCTTAGACCCAGAGATCAAATATTGGACAACCTTGACCTAAGACTCCAATGGACAATGGGCCATGAAATGTGAAAACTTCTGGAGATTTCTAAGACTTCTCCTGGCGACGAATTGAGAACCAAGTCAAAGGGTCTAATGACATCAAGATCAAGTCACCTGTGGAGCACTGCAAGACCACCAAGACCATCTCACTCTACTAATGGGGACTAAAAGCTTTAAGAGTTATAACCCCTAACACTAGGTGACCATTACATCTTAAAAATAACCAGACGCTACATTGCGAGGCTTCTTATTGTAGTTTTCCCAAAGGTCCTTCAGTTCCCACTTACAACTTTTCTGGGCATCGTGTCCCAAGTCTCTTGGTGTAAGCCATCATCTTGGACATTTGCTTATCCATGCTCTTTCTAGAAGACCCCATGATGTCTAAGGTATCTTGAAAGCCGCCCCCCCCCCCCTCCCGCTTCTCTCCGGGGGATCCATCTATTCTATAGCAAGGTTGTAATTCCATGAAGATCTTTCTGCGCTAAGGATTTGCCACAATGAAAATCTGATGCATTTCCATAACCAGGAGCAGACCGGTAGATTCTAGATTTTATACAATTCTCGAAGTCGATGTTCCCAAATCTCATCTACTTGAGATGCACTGCAGATCACTGTTATGATAGAGAGGAACCCCAGGGGCGTCACTATCTAGTAATCGATACCCCAGTAGCGTCAATACAAAGAGTGTATAAAATCCGGAATAGAATAATCCTAAACCCACAAGTAACAGCAGAGAAGATGAAGTAACGGCACGAGAAGAGACCGGCAGATGAGAATCTGTCTTCCCTGCATTCGTCCTTGAGGGGAAGGACATCCCACCGCTGCTAGACACTGGCACAGCTCAGATGTATAATCCTCAGTCCTACAGATAACTCCCCACCCCTGCGAGAGACCTGCAGTGCCCATAAAACACCCGGAAAGTGGCCTGCAAACCCGCAACCAGCGCCAAAGTCCACGGAGACACCCAAAGGACGGAGCGAGGTATAGGCGACCCCCACCCCAAACCCTCCAAATACCCATCCCCCAGCACCACACACTGAGGATCTCTATGAAGATGTCCCTGACTTGTATTATCACCTCTCCTATAATATATTCTGAGCACATATAGCGGGGGAGGGGGAGCGGGATCCTGCTGGCTGCGTATAGATTGTTCACACGTCCTAACCAGCAGATTGAGTGGATCAGGCTGCGCGTGTGTAAAGAAATGAACTAACATGTTCTGTATAATTGGAAAGAGCGGCCCGGATCCCGCGTCCTCGTATCCCGAGCCGACGCATCACGGCACCAGACACCGGGGCAATCAATGGCTTCATTACAGCAAATACAGGAATATGGCTGCAAGTGTGCACAGGGGTATATGGCCAGGAGCGGAGCAAAGCCGTAATACACACATAAATATATATATATGTAGGGGGCAATCCACCAATATATACACCGCTACCTATACTACAGAGGAGGGGGCAATCCACCAATATATACACCGCTACCTATACTACAGAGGAGGGGGCAATGCTCTAATATATACCACTAGGTATATAGGAGGAGAACCAAAGGGATGTGACCCCCAGACCCAGGTATATAGGAGGAGAACCAAAGGGATGTGACCCCCAGACCCAGGTATATAGGAGGAGACCCAAAGGGATGTGACCCCCAGACCCAGGTATATAGGAGGAGAACCAAAGCCAGCAGCAGAATAGTGAGTGCAGCTCTGGAGTATAATACAGGATGTAACTCAGGATCAGTACAGGATAAGTAATGTCATGTTTGTACACAGTGACTGCACCAGCAGCAGAATAGTGAGTGCAGCTCTGGGGTATAATACAAGATGTAACTCAGTATCAGTACAGGATAAGTAATGTCATGTATGTACACAGTGACTGCACCAGCAGCAGATTAGTGAGTGCAGCTCTGGAGCATAATACAGGATGCAACTCAGGATCAGTACAGGATAAGTAATGTCATGTATGTACGCAGTGACTGCACCAGCAGCAGAATAGTGAGTGCAGCTCTAGAGTATAATACACGATGTTACTCAGGATCAGTACAGGATAAATAATGTCATGTATGTACACAGTGACTGCACCAGCAGCAGAATAGTGAGTGCAGCTCTGGAGTATAATACAGGATGTAACTCAGGATCAGTACAGGATAAGTAATGCCATGTATATACACAGTGACTGCACCAGCAGCAGAATAGTGAGTGCAGCTCTGGGGTATAATACAGGATGTAACTCAGGATCAGTACAGGATAAGTAATGCCATGTATATACACAGTGACTGCACCAGCAGCAGAATAGTGAGTGCAGCTCTGGAGTATTATATAAATATATATTCATTCTTCACTTCATTCTTCTACAAATTTCTAGAAACCTCTATGTGAGCCTAGAGCAGTCAGTCCTATGTCAGTCCCTCTGTCATCTCTTGTGGTGTCGGTGATTACGATCAATCAGATACGGGGCTGATCATCCTGTGTATGAGGTGTAGGAGGTAAACACTGCACTAATCCTTAATTACTCGGCTGTAAAATAGGAGCGTATTAAATCATTACACTACACGGAGCGCTGCTCTGAGGAAACCGGAGATGAGCGGGAGCCCTGGGATCGATCACCATACAATCCCTGCTCATATTAATTAGCTTCATATGTTTATCATTGGTGTAAGGGGCACAGGTAACCGCAGCGCTGAGATCAGGGGGGAGGCTATAACCATATCCTAGCTCATAGCTCAGCACTGGAGCTGTGTACACCGGACCCGTCTGTGCAGACTCTATTGGGTACTGACAATCATAGGTCAGAGCAGAGAAAAATGGCCCAAGTTTTTAGGTTTCCCCTAATCACTGTATAGGGGTTTTCTGGACTTCTTGAAAACTCCTCTAACTAAAAGGCAAAAATTCCTACCGTTTTGTGTTCACAGCCCCTACCTAGAACCTGCTGTAGTCTGACCCTACAGTCACGTATTCCCTATATTTCCCTTTGCCGCCTCTTTCCATGAAATAATGACAACAGTAAAATCCGGAAGATACAATGGGGAATACAAGGGGAGGATCAGACTACACAGGGTTTGTTTGTAGTCTGTAACCTTGGAGACACATATGGTCTGCAGAGGAGCTGTATTAACACAAGGAAAGTGAACAGTTTTTATCAAGATTATTTGCTACATGTACAGATGTATTTTTGGTTATACCTAAAGTCAAAAGTCACTAAAGTAAATCCCATAAGGGTCCCTGCACATAGTTTTCAAGGAAATTTCAGTGTTTAATTCCTGTGGACAGGAATCAGTTTTTGGTCATGTGATGTCACACAGGTGCACGGCTCGTTATATCCCTGGTCATGTGATGTCATACAGGTGCACAGCTCGTTGTATCCCTGGTCAAGTGATGTCATACAGGTGCACGGCTCGTTATATCCCTGGTCATGTGATGTCATACAGGTGCACGGCTCGTTATATCCCTGGTCATGTGATGTCATACAGGTGCACGGCTCGTTGTATCCCTGGTTATGTGATGTCACACAGGTGCACGGCTCGTTGTATCCCAGGTCGTGTGATGTCACACAGGTGCACGGCTCGTTATATCGCTGTTCATGTGATGTCACACAGGTGCACGGCTCGTTGTATCCCTGGTTATGTGATGTCACACAGGTGCACCGATCGTTATATTAAAGGGGTTGTCCGAGTTCTTTAAAAAAAGCTAAAAGTGGCTGGGACAGGGCTGCTTAAAAAAAATAGAGATGTACTTACCTCCCGGTGCCCTCCCGTATCCAGCGCTGCTGTCGCTCCGGGCGCCATGTAAACATACATGGCCGCCGGAGCAGCGCTGGATTCAGCTTCCGGCCGGCCGTGGCCGGGCACGCCTATCCGTCCCTATACACAGCATTGCGTATGGGGGCCGGAAGGTTGTCGGGTCCGGCCGGAACTGAGTCCAGTGCTGCTCCGGCGGCCATGTTTGTTTACATGGGGTATAATACAGGATGTAACTCAGAATCAGTACAGGATAAGTAATGTCATGTATGTACACAGTGACTGCACCAGCAGCAGAATAGTGAGTGCAGCTCTGGGGTATAATACAAGATGTAACTCAGGATCAATACAGGATAAGTAATGTCATGTATGTACACAGTGACTGCACCAGCAGATTTTTTTTTTACAGTGCATCTCGTCTCGCAAAAAATAAGCCCTTATTTGTCTAAATTGCTTAAAAAATAAATAAAGATTGTATAGCCTATTCCCAATGCGTGTTGTTATAGAACGGTGTGGTGGGTAGTGACTTTCCAACACGGTTCAGACACAGTGATCGGACCAGATTGGTTACGTCTCTCCCCACCCCCCCAGTTCATGATCGCTGCTATTGGCTCATCAATTCAGACCATCCAATAGCAGCGAATTTACTTATGACGTCAGTAATACCGATCACCATGTCCGTAGACACGGTGATCGGGGCAGGGTGGCGGCTGTTCCTGACAGCCACCAATTTTGCCTTGGGGTCCTGAGGGGTTTTGTTGCCCCCCTCTGTCCATGTTTGCTGCTACTGGCTGGTCGATTTGGTCCAGCCAAAAGCAGCAATATTCGTCACAATGGGCATCGCTAGGGTGAATAAGAGTAACACTTGGCGATAATTTCCCTACAGAAAACGAAGATATGGTACAAAAGTGCTGGCTGTGCACATTGTACAGATTATGCTGTACAACTCTTACGAGCTGTTCCAATGTGCATGTCCTGCCGTATCATTTCTCCGTTTTCAAGAGGAAGATATTAGGAAACTAATATTGGGTCAAGAAGGACGGGGCCCCAGTACCTCTGGTTTAGATGTTCCCGTGTTTTGCCAGGACAGCATTTTCCCGGTGAATTCTGCTGCTTCTAAAGGTAGGACTCAATAAAGAGTCTGTTCCAAAAGAGGAGTTAGGATGGACACTACATACTACTAAGAGACCTGCAACAACTCCAGAGTGACAAAAGTTTAGTTGGTCCCTTGGTATATTCTACCTCCTTATACGCAACACGCTCGGCTCAGGGAGCCACTACTATGCACCAAAAGAAGAGGGTGGGAGTATAATAATCATATAGACAAAATGTAAAATTTCACATTTTTATTTAATACAATAACATAAAAAATATATGTGAATGTACAAATTTAGTGAAATATTACAGTTTGCATCTGCTAGTGTGCAGAGCAAAAGAGAAAATAATATATACCGAAAAGAGCTCAGCTGTTGAACAAAGTTATTGCTGTAAGAGTTTAATATGATGATGTATGTTAAACTTCTTCCAATTGGTGCCGATGGTGTATGTATATGTATCAATTTCCAGCCCGTTTTGGATTCAATCTAGATTAGTGCATCATTGAAATGAAATTTTTTTCATTGTCCGGCTTGGAAAATATACAAAATAACAACCTAAAGCAGAAGATTTGGACAACCTGCAATCAGACAAACAGAGATTGTATATACTTCCGAAAAGAACAATACATATATTGCATGTTAAAAATTATTATTATAAAACATAACACTATTCAAGGAATGAAGCGATAAGGATGAGTGATCTTTGACAGAAACTCACAAAAAAGATCTGAAGCTCACGGATTCATTAAGGCCCGAGGGAGAGTGTGTATTAAGAGTTACTATCCATTTAGTCTCTTTTTGTAGAAGGACCCGTTTGAGATCTCCCCCTCGACAACCCATGTATGCTCTATCAATACCCCGAACGTTAATATAAGTTTAAAGTCAAGTCTGTGACTTTTCAGGAAGCTGCTTCCACTCAGATGTGACAGGCTGACGTTTTATATTTTCCGTCATAAAAGTGCCAGGAAATAAAAAGTTCCAAGCTTCGTGCCCCTATCACAGTGATGGCGAACCTTTTAGAGATCGAGTGCCCAAACTGAGACCCAAAAACCACGAGCTTTTCCTAAAGTGCCAACACGGCAATTTAGGCAGTAACAAACTTATTGCTACCAGAATCTTTGAGCTCCAATCCGACACCTTTTCACTCTTCGACAGGACCAAGCAGCACAGGATGGGTCACTTTAAAGTAGCAGAGCACTACTTGGACTACCCGAGACTGCGGGAAGATGCCATGTCTGGTAAACTCTGTGCCTGGAGACAGCCCGTGTGCCCACAGAGAGGCCTCTGAGAGCCATCTCCGGCACCAGTGCCATAGGTTCGCCACCACTGCCCTATCATATGGCAATACACCTCATAATGGGAACTTGGTACAATGGTGGCATCTTCTTGGCATCTGGCTTTTAGAACAACCCTCTAAATTTTTGACAGTTTTACGAAAGAAGACAACCCAAGACATTAAAAATGTCACCGATAATAGATACATAATTAAAATATCTAGTGCCCTAATCTGGTTCACTAGATTCAAAGTCCCATCTTCTTTTCTCTAAAATGTCCACCTGCTTCTCAGCATATTCACCACCGGCCTTGGTAGTATGAAACACCACCTTGATCTTGAATGGACAAGACCAGATCTGAGGGGGGAAGTGTCTACGACTACTGAAGCACTGCATGCTTAGAGTATTCTCAATGCCTGGTGGACATTGAACAGAATAAAAAAAGTGAGCGGGAACCCAAGAAACCGAGTCTGAAAGATTAAAAACTTTCACGCTCATGAAACGCTCAAAGGGTTAACAAAATTCCCAAAGGTTGTTTTGAATATTTTGAGGGGTGTAGTTTCTAAAATGGTGTCATTTGTGTGGGTTTCCTGTCATGTGGGCCTTATAAAGTCACTTCTAACTAAATTGACCCTCCAAAAGTAGGTTTTGATGATTTTCGTGAAAATCTGAAAAATTGCACCTAAAGTTATAAGCCTCCTAGCATCCTAAAAAAGGAAAAGATTTTTGAAAAATGATGCCAAGTTAAAGCAGACATGTCAGGAAGGTGAAAAGTGGCTTCAGCGTTAAGGGGTTAAAGGTAAAATGACAAGGAAATCATTTCCTAAACACAGCACCATTACATCAGCACAGCCACTGGACTTGATTCATACAGATGTGTGTGGCCCAATGAGTACTCAAACACCTGGAAAGAAAAGATATTTTCTGACATTTATTGATGATTATTCTAGATATACAATTGTCGATTTGCTTGACAGCAAAGATGAAGTTGCAGAGAAACTAGAAGAGTACATAGCTGAAGTATCCAACAAATTTGGAAGAATGCCAAAGATACTACGTGCTGACAATGGAACTGAATACACAAGTGGTAAGACACAAGTCATGTTAACCAGTTCGCGACCGCCCGCCGTGTATTCACGGCGACGGTCGGGTCGCGCTGCATGGAGAGGGCTCACGGGCTGAGCCTCAAAAAGATAGCCTCAAAAGCCGGCAGCCTCAAAAAGATAGCGGCGCAATCTTACCTGGGATCGCCACTCCCCGTGATGTCATTGGGGTGCGGCAATCCGTCTCCATGGTAGCCTCGGGTCTTCCGAAGACCCGATAGTCTAGGATTGTGCACTGGGGGCGTGTCCTCACACTGCTGTGCTCTCTGTGGGTCAGTGTTTGGCTTAGTTCTGCACCTAGTGGAGGTTTTATGTTCTGCACTTGTCTATCAGGTTCTTCTACCCTCACCCTGTGTGTCGGAGCTGTAGTTACTGATGGCGGCTTCTTCCTTCTGTGCCCGCTGACCCTCCATCATCTCTGTATTGTGCTGGCGGGATAAGACGTGTCACTATACATGACCACAACACGACCCGGCCCAACCCGCTGTAGTATCAGTCCACACTCGTCATCAGCTCTCACCCGACCAGTCTGGGATATGCTGCGACCTTCCGCCTTACACTTCTGCACTATTATAGGAATATGTCAGCAATGTTGACCATTCAAAACTGCAGCCATTGTTAGTAAAAAAATTATTTTTATTTCATATTATTGTAGCTGTACTTGTGGATTTGTCTTCACACCTCAGTGCTCTTATTTTCCAGTATTGTAGCTGTATTTACTGGACTGGGTCCTGTCCTCACACTGCTGTATTATTATATTTCAGTACTGTAGCTGTTCTTAGGGGACTGGAGCCTGTCCTCTCATTGATATGTTCTTATATTCAAGTATTGTATCTGTACTTAGAGGAATGGGGCCTTTCTTTGCACTTCTATGTTAATATATTCCAGTACTGTATCTGTACTTAGTGGACTGTGGCCTGTCCTTACACTGCAGTATTATTATATTCCAGTACTATGGCTGAACTTTGTGGACTGTGGCCTGTCCTTACATTGCAGTATTATTATATTCCAGTATTGTTTCTGTACTTAGTTGTCCGGGACCGGTACTCACAATGCTGCATTGTTATATTAAAGTACTGTAGCTGTACTTAGTAGACTGGACCCTTTACTCACACTGCTGTGTAAGTATTGTATCTGTACTTAGTGGATTGTGGCATGTCCTCGTACTGCTATGTTATCATATTCCAGTACTGTAGCTGTACTTTCTGGAATATGGCCTGTCCTTACACTGCTGTGCTCTCATATTCCATAATTGTAGCTGTACTCCAATACTGTAGTCAAACTTACCTCCTTAATGCACCTGTTGGACTACCCTCACATTGTAGCCCCCTTAACTCTTGGTAGTGAGCTGTTGCAGAGCCCATACCCTATGATTTGAGTGAAAGCTGTAAAAATCAGCTTTTACTCAGAGCCGAAGGTAATGGCTGTGGATCAGCTCAAGCAGCATATTGAGAGCAAAGCAGTAAGTAAAGTGCAGTTGGAGAAGCTACAATCCTAGAATTTAAATCCGAATATCACAGTCCTGCTGCTACTAACAACATGCACAATGGTCTGATTCCACATCTCTCCAGGGACAATACATAACACTGGCTGCAGTCTGCACGCTCACACCTTTTAACCCTTTGGTAACCAACCCTAGCTAGGCATCGTGTTGTCCTGGCTCCTGTCTTGGTTGCTGTGATGCTCGGAGAGGAACATTTGGCCACAGGATGAAAGAAGGCAAAATCCTATAAAGGAAAACAACAACAACTCAGCACGGAACGATCCGAGGAGCAGAACGGGCTGCGCGTCCTTTCCCCAACTCTTCCAGTAAATGTCAGCGTTACCCAGCAGTTTTTTAATTTAGGACAAGGCATTTATTTCATAAGTTACTTACATCTGTCGGAGCGGCTCCGTCCGGTGCGGCTTCATCACCCCCCATTACGTGGCGTCCATGTGCGGGGAGACTCTCATGAAGAGACAATGACAGCTGAAAGGGAAAGGATGAAACATTAGGTATATAAATCCTGATCACATGACCTCAATATCCCCATAGAGGTTATTGTAATCCTAGAGAGGACCTTTCACCATCTCAAACATGTAAACATGTAGACATGTAGGGGCTGCCACACAGATTCAGAATTTTCCTTTTAGCTCCCACGGTTGCAGAGATATCAGCCCCAGTATCTGACCATTACAAACTGTCAGAGAGGAGGTACTGGAGCACCAAATAGAAGATTAGCATAACACACGCCCCCCTTCTCCTCTGCTCCAGCACCTCCTCTCCGACAGTGGAGAAGATTATAATGGTCAAATATCTTTACTGATATCTCAGCCACCATGAGGGTTAGAAAGAAGCTTCAAAAATGCCCCTAAATCTCTGTAGCAGCCCCTACCGTATGGTATGTTCATCTCCACATGTACAGGTTGCTGAATGGTCCTCTTTAAAGCAGTGGAAGCCATATTGTCATCTATGCTGTGCATTATATCTGATATGTATTACAAGGTACCATAGAAGGTAAATCAGGATCTTCTGGGCCCTTAATCTGGTTGGGTCCCAGTAATCCAGCCTATATGTCACATGCGGTGGACAGAAGACAAATAGTGGATAGTAGGGTGCGGAGTATAACCAACACTGAGTAGGGCACGTTATGCCTTTTCCAGGCTTCTCCTCCCTTTTAAGCAAATTCTCAGTTCCTCGGGGGCGGGGCTATGCCTCTGGCAAGACAATTTTTCTTCTTTCCTTTCTTCTCGGAATCATCTCAGTTTTCCAGGGCTGCCCCATTACACAATAATTGACATTAACAAAGTATGAGGAGAATAGGTGCAGCATCAGACATGGCCCCGCCCCCAGTGCACAGAGATGCTAATTTGCATATAGACAAAAGTTGGATATTCTATGGGAAACAGAAGAGGAATGTTGCGAGAGCATATGACGATGCTGGTTGTAGGATGTCCAGGAGATTGCAGACTCCCTTTAATGTGCCTAATGTGGTGGATAAGGAGAATCCCGGCGGCAATGATGGATAAGGTCACAAACATGAAAGGTCCATACCACACGCAGACAGTCACAGATCACATTTTACAGAATTTTTCCCCTCTTTTTGTCCTGCATAATTGCAACCCAGTCATCCAGTGTGACCTCTGAACTTCTCAAAAACTGTGATTTTTTTTGGTATCCAAAAACTGTCATCGTCTCGCATCCAATTATTGGATATTAACGGCTCTGAGACCCTTATTAGAGCTGAAGACCCCAGACGATCCAGCTACAAGTGACCATGACCTGTCGTGTCACATGTACAGAGGACTGGGAGACACATGGAAAAGCATCGGAACGCTCAGGAATGTAGAGAGGGAACGCATGAGGTGGCCATAAGTCTACAGCGATTTATTAAAAATAGCAGTGGGGGGGAGTTTCTAGGGTAATGGTCAGAGGTCACAGGGTCATCCACTGATCTCCATATGTGGTGTGTAGCAGAGGGCTGGGTCATGAGTGCTTTACCTCGGAGAAGTTGGATACATATGGATTGTATCTCTCCAATGATCAGATAATTATCCATAAAGAAAGCAGAAAAAGTGTTAAACTTCTCAGCAGCGCCACCACTGGAGAAATTAAGAACTACAGATCAACCATTAAAATCAGCGAAAATGTACTGCATGGATCTGGATGTGATGAGTCCTCTAGAGTCAGGGGGAATAGATGTAGCTGTATCCCTCATCAGTGACAAGGGGCCGCTGATCGCCACCGGCAAAGCTGCCGGCGGCTTCAAAAAGACAGCGGCGCACGGGCGCCGCCATCTTTCCGTGGATCGTCGCTCCCCGGGGAGCGGCAATCTGTCGCCATGGTAGCTTCGGGTCTTCGAGCTTCTGTCAGCACATGGTAATGTATGAGTAGTAAAATCCCCATATACTGCCATACTGTAGTATGGCAGTATATGATAGGATCGTACAGACAACCTAGGGTTAAAGTACCCTAGGGAGTCTGAAAAATAGTAAAAATAAAAATTAAAAAAAATTTAAAATAAAAAAATTATAATAAAAAAACCTAAAAATTCAAATCACCCCCCTTTCCCTAGAATTGATATAAATATAAATAAACAGTAAAAATCATAAACACATTAGGTATTGCCGCGTCCGAAAATGCCCGACCTATCAAAATATGATAACGGTTTAACCCCCTAACGGAAAATTGCGCCCAAAGTCGAAAATGGCCCTTTAAATTCTATAAAAAGTGATCAAAAGTTTGTACACTCCTAAAAATGATAACATTGTAAACGGCATCAAAATCCGCAAAAATTGACACCACCCACAGCTCCGTACACCAAAGTATGAAAAAGTTACTAGCCCCAGAAGATGGCAAAATCCCCCAAAAAATTTTTGTACAGGAGGTTTTAATTTTTTTAAATGTATGAAAACACTTTAAAACCTATACAAATTTGGTATCCCCGTAATCGTACCGACCCAAAGGATAACGTAGACATGTCATTTGGGGTGCACAGTGAAATCCTTAAAATCCAAGCCCACAAGAATACGGCACAAATGCGTTTTTTTATCAATTTCACTGCATTTGGAATTTTTTTCCCGCTTCCCGGTACACGGGAATACCACCATTTTGAAGTGTAATTTGTTACGCAGAAAATAAGCCATCACACAGCTCTGTACATGGAAAAATAAAAAAAGTTACAGACTTTTGAATGTGGGGAGTGAAAAATGAAAACGCAAAATCGAAAAAGGGCCACGGCGGGAAGGGGTTAAAATGCGGCGGTTTTTCAGAATCCGTCGGGTTTCCGTTCGGCCACGCCCCCCGATTTCCGTCGCGTGCATGCCGGTGCCGATGTGCCACAATCCGATTGCGTGCGCCAAAATCCCGGGGCAATTCAGGGGAAATCGGCGTAATTTGGAAATATTCGGGTAACACGTCGGGAAACCGCGAATCGGGCCCTTAGTAAATGACCCCCAATTTGTCCATTTTTGTACTGTTTGATGTCTATTGTTCTGTTACTTCTCATGGCAGCTACCTGTTTATTTTTTCAGGGTTTTTTTCAGAGCAGGAGGAATGAAGAATTTCTTAAAATATATAGGGTTAAAGTTAAAAAAAAATGCCTACTTTTTGTAAATTTAAAATACAGAGTTACCTTTAAACACTAATATAAATTATTATAGGTTGGACTTGATGGACCTGCATCTTTTTTTCCAACCTTCTAAAAAAACTTAAAAAATACATGTAACATTTTAGTATTTATTTACCCTAAATTTTAATGCACTTCATTTTTTGTTTTTAGTAAATCCATGCAGTGTATAGTGCAGTGGTGGCGAACCTATGGGACGGGTGCCAGAGGCGGCACTCAGAGCCCTTTCTGTGGGCACCTGGGCCATTGCCCCAGCACACCAGACAGGACATATTTCAAAGTGATACTTACTTCGCTACTTGGGACTGTAGGAAGTGGGAGAATGGGTAGACAGGGCTGAATCTTTAGAGGACCCCACGATTCTCTGTGTGCAGAGGGACACTTGAAAGAAGCTAAAATGATGCAATTTTTCAATCTTGTCCTCAGGAGGCCAATATGATCGAAAGTTGTTGCAAAACAGGGAGCAATAAGTTACTGCTTTAATTTTTGGTTGGCACCACGCTATAAATCTGGGGGGTTTTGGGTTGCAATTTGGGCACTCAGCCGCTAAAAGGTCCGCCATCTCTGGTATAGTGTATAGTGAGCAATCCTGGGGCATGAGATTTATCACCATTTCTTAGGTTTAGACCACAATGTAACAGCTGTTATAGGACTCAAATTTTTGCAACATTGTTTCAGGATTTAAATTTGAAACAACAAGTTGTAAAGATGTCGAATGGTTCGTCCAGAGGTTGGAAAACATGGCTATTTTTTTCCAGAATCAGTTCCTCCTGTGACTATGGGAATGTAAGCTGCATTCACCTCTATCAGTTCATGTTGGGGTCTTCTGAGTTTGGCCGCAGACCCACCTGCTAAATACCAGGTACCCAAACACCCACCGCTAACAGCTGCGATCGGTACTGGCACCAACTGGGAGTATTAACCCTGGTACACGTCCGGTCATCACTACAGGCAGTATTTGTATGTAAGTCGGAACTGTATATTTTATAATTGTAAGTCCAGACAAATTCTTTTTGGTCTCTGTGACAATTGGATTTTAAAAATGTTGGGTTGTCATAAGAACCAAGAATAACACTAAAGCTTCATTACAGACACCAGTGCTGTTACAACTGATCATTATAGCCGAAGGATAAAGTACAGTAACTTACCAACATCCAGAGGGCTGTTTGTAACTAGGGGTCATCTGTAAGTCAGGTGTTCTTAAGGGTACATTCACACAGCGATATGCCCGCCGTGCGGGCATACCGCCGTGTGCTGGAGAGGAGGAGGAGGTGACCCCTCCTCCCTCCATAGAGAATAGTGGCGCACGGCCGCACACACGCCAAAACATAGAGCATGCTATATCTTTTTGCGGTGTGCGGCCCGGATCGGTGCCACACATGTGTGGCACCGTATCTGCGCCGCGCCGCTATTGCCGTCTATGGGGACGTACATGCGGCCGCAAATTTGCGGCCGCATGTACGTCCCCGCAGACGGCCATGTGAATGTGCCCTAAGTAGGGGACCGCCTGTATTTAGAATCTGAAATCGGTGCCGACACGGATTGTGGCCGCCATTTTTCACTCCTTGTGACTTCATCATCAAATATCGGTGGCATTTAAACAGTTGACACCCACAATCATTCCCGGCACCTATCGCAGGTGTTATGTACAGGGGTGACCCCCGAACACCAAACCTGGACTGGATTCTGGGTTCAGCGACCCAAACCTACAATGTTCAGAACAGACCCCAACATTGCGGTTTGGGTCCACTCATCGCTAATCTCTATACATCTGATCTTCAAGTCCAGCAGATATGATGCTGATTTTGGAAGAGGAAGCCATGTCTAACCTCTGGACAACCCCTTTAAACATATATCTGTAATCATGTGACCTACAGAAAACCTAGACGTCATACTGTACAACTGTGCCACTGTAATTCCAGAGTCTCCATATACAGCGCCGCTCTTATCCCATGGCTGTGGCTCACAAATACATAGGGATAAGCTGCAATAACTGACACCACCCATACACATAGGTGGCGCTGTTCCTGGGGGAACTGGAGCAATGGCTTCAGCCTCTCCTGATACTCTCTGACCCCTGAACTGATTGGAACATTTACTCTAGATTTTGAGCAATGGGTCGGCCCACTCCAGATTGGACTATCTGATGCCCCGCGGGCCTATATGTGATGTGTTACTGCCTCTATTATTCCTTTTCCTTGTCGGCACGGAGGGGAATTTCCTTCAGTAGCTCCGTCCGGGATGGGTGTGACTTATTTGTTTTCCATATCTGCCTAACCTATTGTACGCTCCGCAGACTGGCACCGCTCTTGTCATCTCCAGGCCTGATATATAGCCGCCTTCCTTTGTGACGGCAGGATCTGTTTGGCCAGGGGTATAGCCTGGAATTTGGAGAGATTTTATTTTCAGGCTGAATAAATATCTTTATCCAATGGTTTAATCTGACGTAGGTTTTTATTAATAAAAGGAAAGTTACTTGTGAATGTGGGGCCAGCTCCAAGTCACTAGTCAAAGGGCATCACAGTCCTATTAGGAAATTCTGGGTCAATAGAGGAGGGGGTCCCTTAGTGGAGCATCTCTCACTATGGAGGTCCTAACTTGTAATACCTTAAGTATACCTGTGGGGGTGCTGTAGGGAAAACAACTACTTCCTACACGATGGTACTTAATATCTGAGATCTCCATATACTGTATGGTGTAGTAGGTAACTAGGTAAGTGCACTTCAAAGCGAGTACAGCTGCATTAGCTAGGAATGGCCACTAGACAGGGTATGGCGCTGTCTGCTTCCAGTGCCCAACAATGTGCTAAACTCCAGCAGCTCCTGAGATTAACTTATTAGTTGGGTGAAAATGTTTTGGACCTTCACCAATCTAATAAGAGTAACAAAATAAGGAAAGGGGGCATAAGGTGGGCAACAAAAAAAAAGGGGGGGGGGATAAAATGGTGGGGACAGGACTATAGGAAGGGGACTACAAAAAGGGAGCATCTATAGCGGGGTGGCTACTAGAAGAAGAACTTTAATTGGAGGACCAACAAAGAGGAGGTATTATAAGTATAAAGGGATGAATGGGGGGTATTATACTGTATGGGGGCCACTAAGAGAGGGTAATTATACTTTGGTAATGGAGCGAGGGAACTAAGTGGATTTTAATGGAGAGGTGTCCGACATATTCCATCACCACAAAGTAGAGTTATAGGGGTGGGGGCCAAGCCAAAAATTTGCTATGGGGTCCAGTCATTTCTAACTATGTCCTTGGCTGTAAGAGATGGACTTGGTCCAGCAGTACAGCGCCCTTGTGAGCAGAACGGAGATAGACTTTTTTGGACTTCCAAAGAGTCCCAGAAGACATTAGGGCTAAGCCAGAGGGTCCCATTACAGCTATATGAAATTAGCGCATAATGGATCTGTTCTTTACCGACCCATTATTGTCTGTAGTCAAGTGGGATGGTAGAACGTTCTGCTTATACCAACCATGAAATGAGGGAATCTTATAAGAAGACGTATCTGAGCCAGCGTGATGTAAAGACGTGTTCCTTACACTCTTATAAGGGGGAGAGACTTAATAGCTGGGGGTCTGGCTCTCATTAGCACGTCCTCTGATTTACTATTGAACTAATTCCTATTTAATAAACTTCCCACTTTCACAATGTGAGACTGCGGCTCTGCGAGTGACAGACAGGGATCCCCTCTAAGAGCCGGAGAATATTATGTGATTTATGAAGAGTTAATTATTCACTGGAACTGAAAATCACTAATCCAAGAGAACCTCAGCACCGGCCAGATCAGTACAAAGACCTGTAATATAACCGTGTCGTATCCATGTACAGATATGATCCCCGGACTGATACATTGTACATACATTGTATCACATCACATCATCCTAAGCTTGTACATGTATCACATCTCATCATCCTGAGCTTGTACATGTATCAGACATCTCATCATCCTGAGCTTGTACATGTATCAGATATCACATCATCCTGAGCTTGTACATGTATCAGATATCACATCATCCTGAGCTTGTACATGTATCAGACATCACATCATCCTGATGGGCCACATTTATCACTTTTGTGCGCCTAAGTGTAGTAGTTGCGCCTAAATTCTGGCGCACTGTTTTGCCAGAATTATCACAAGCTACAACCATCTGTGATAAGTATATTTTCTGCCTCTTATTAATCACTTTACTTTAACACAGTTTAGGCGCAATGTTAGATTCGGGCAGTTACATGTGATCCTGCTACAAGCTCCTCTCTGCTTCTCCCACAGCCCAGAATGAAGATAACACTCACAGCAGCACCCAGGTGTGTGACACCCTTCACCCAGTGATCTCCTCAGCAGGGGCTTCTCCTGGAGGGGATCCCCCAGTGCTGGTCTCCTGCTGCACCCCTGTAATTCTGCACAGTATCCCCCTCGGACACACTGATGATACTGTGCAGAATTACATGGGGGACACTTGTCTGTAGTATCTGCAACCTTCTGCAAAGTTCTGCAAAGTTCTCTTCTCTCTTGCTGTGAGCTCAGGGTTTTGCAGAATGTTTTGTAAATAGAAGGTGATAAACTGTAAATAGAGTCTGCAGCTCCTGTCTGCAGAGCATCTCATGTCTGTATTATATGTTCTAGTGTCTGCAATGTATGTAATGTATCTATTATATGTTCTAGTGTCTGGCTGAGCTTTGCTGCTAGAAATGAGCTGTTCTGCAAAGGGGCTCAGTGCTTTCTTCTCGGATAACGCCACCTTCGGGCTGGAGTGTTTTTGCGCCCGTTTTTGCGCCTAAATGAAAATGTTGCAAGTGATGAATATCATAAGGCGCAGCAAAACATCTGGATTGGTAAGATAGATGAGGGAAAGCTGCTTATTTTAGCTGCGCGGCTAGTTTGGCGTTTAATCGCAAAAATGGCGCAAAAACTGTGCGCCTGAATGAAAAGGCGCAAAAACAACAGAAAAAACAAGTGATAAATGTGGCCCCTTGTGTGTAAACTGCAAAAATCTCTTTATGGCCTAAAACAATCGGCAAGAGCGTGGAACACTAAACTGAATGATGTTCTACTGAAAAAGGGGTTTACAAGCAGTCAAGCTGATCCGTGTTTATACACCAAATGTATAGCAGATAAGTGGATGTATGTTCTTCTATATGTTGATGATGTTATCATAGCTCATCAAGAAGAAGCTGAAATTACAAAAGTAGGAACAATTTTGAACCAACATTTTGAAACAAAGGACCTTGGAAATGTGTCACATTATCTAGGAATCCAGATCCAGAGAGAAGATGACGGAAGTTTCCTTCTCAACCAGAAATCCAAAATTGTCTCAGTTCTCAACCAGTTTGGGATGTCAGAAGCCAAAGGCGCTTCAACAGCAATGGATCCATCTTACCTGAAGTTGGAAGGAGAAGATGAGTTACTACCTAATAATGAGAGCTATAGAAATGTAGTGGGGGCACTGCTGTACATAGCCACTACTACTCGCCCTGATATCACAGCGACAATGGGCATTTTGTGCCGACGTGTAAGTAAGCCACGTCAAAGAGACTGGAATACTGTTAAAAAGAGTCCTCCAATATCTAAAGCAGACTCAAGATATGAATCTAAGGATATCTGCAAATGGTGATCTGAAGCTCACAGCCTACGTGGACACAGACTGGGCTGGAGATTTAACTGATCGAAAGTCAACAAGTGGTTACTTGCTCAAATTGGGAGAAAGTCCAATTTCTTGGTCAAGCAGAAAGCAGGTGTCGGTTGCGTTATCATCTACAGAGGCAGAATACATTTCGGCGGCTCATGCCAGTCAAGAAGTAATTTGGTTGAACCAACTATTAGAGGATCTCGAACTCAACCTGTTACCATTTATGGAGACAACCAAGGATGTATTAAACTTGCTAGCAGTGAAAGGATCAATGCCAGGACCAAGCACATTGATGTAAGACATCACCACCTGCGTGATTTAGTGGAAAGAGGTATCATTGACTTTGTCTACTGCGAAATGGACAAGATGATAGCGGATGCCATGACAAAGCCATTGCCAAGAACCAAGTTTGAAGAATTCAAGAACATGATGGGACTGACTGGATAAGTAATTGTTGAGTGGGGATGTTGGAATAATAATACTGTATGCAACAACTACGTTTGTATGTATTGCATGTATGAGCCTTTGTCTAGGGATATTGTAAATGTTAATAAAGTTAGGCTGTCAAAGAAAAAAAAAACCTCTCTGAGACAGGAAGTGACAGCACAGACATCTTTCCTTGCTTGCTGCAGATGGACTGATAGCAGTACAGACAGAAATTGAGAAATTTCTGTTCATAAATAAAGTTTCTTTTTACTATTCCACTAATGGAGAATGATTAACCTCATAATCTGCTGCTAACATATATCGAATAAAATTGTGGTTTTACTATTACCATAACATAAACACTAAGTTGGACTTGAAACCTGCGTGTGTCACTGTTCGCAATGCGAACAGTCAACGACCAGACGCACTTCCCACAATATATATACTGTTGTATGACATGATGTACGTATAATATGTTACTTTCTATATTGTCCAGGTCTTGGTCTGAAGTGCAGAACGTGTTATGAGTCTGATAAACTACAAAACCAGTGTAATGTGAACAGCGACGTGTGCGGCCACAACCAAGTATGTCTCACGCTACACATCAGGACACTGACCAGTGAGTATTGTATGAGGTCTCTAGAGCGCCCCCAGCAGGACACTGACCAGTGAGTATTGTATGGCGTCCCTAGAGCGCCCCCAAGGACACTGACCAGTGAGTATTGTATGAGGTCTCTAGAGCGCCCCAATCAGGTGGTGCATGATACATGTCATTGGGACCTGCACAGCTCACGGGGAGCCCGGAGCATCCAGAACTGAGGATCAGTTGAGCTTAGGAATGGTCTCGTGTTCAGGGAAAATTTATTAGTAGTCAACAAAAAATGGCATAAAGAGCAGGAGACAACAATACAGCCACAACTCAGTCCAGGCGGGTGCAGTATCCCCATAAGAGTATTGGGATAGTCAGCCGTAGAAGGATGATGTTGACATAAGGCAGGGTCTTGAGTGGTAGCTAATATGTAGAATAGCTATTAGACCACATGAGGGCAGGGGTTGCGGGGAGAATTAAATAGTAGAAGTTATTATTATTAAAATGATGGAGTAGGTGGGTCTTCGGGTATTGGAATTAATAACAGCTTCGCTGCTTGTCCTAGCCCCAGGAGTATTCATATGGAATGACACCATGAGTGGAGGGCAGCGTGTGTTTGCGAGAATAGTAGCCACGGATTATTTATGTACAACAGAGGCAGGGTCAGGGTATTGGATACTATTGTAGCCAGTATTATTTATACGGGAAAAAAGGCCAATGCCCAATGCGGATTGGCTATCCAGGGTGTAGGCTGTACCCTACCACCAATATGACATTCAAATTATTACGAGTAAGGTGGGTAAAAATAATTTTAATTAGCAATCTTAAAAAGAAAAATAAATGTCTTGTTACAGTAGAGAAGTAAAAAAATATTAATGTTTAAAAACTCATATAATCAAAATCTCATCAGCAGGGATACAGGAAATGAAATGATTACTTATCCTGGAAATACTGTGACGAGAACTATATACACACAATAGGGTCAACAGGTCCAATAGGTGTAAACATAGTGTAGTGCCACTCAAATGGAAAGTGCACCGCGGGTACATACGGGGACATTATACAGTAGATGCACAAGAATTAAGTTCTTACCGTCCGCCATCTGTGTTTGGAAGGGTGAAAAGTTATGAGTAGTAATCTTACCAGTACTTGGTGATCACAGTAGTGGCTCCTACAATCATGCAGAGACCCTGTAGGGCCTAACACTTAGAAACCCTAAGGGTGCCCAGACTCCGTCCTAACAAGGACGGCCACAGCTAATCCATTATCCAATAAAATCGACATAACTAGATAGTCTCCAAGGGCAACGGTTCCAACGCGTTTCCTCTGCAGTGATGCAGATTCATAAGGGGATAAAGATTTGAAGATTAAGCTAATCCTTTTCTGAGAAAAAGATAAACAATGTATTAGACTACTATTGGAGAGACAGAGCCAGTGTTATTCCAAATGCAGATCGCATAGTGAATACAGAGCTCGGCTCGGCGTTAATCTGAGCATGTCCTGCTGTTATACAGCGTTTGCGCGATCAGCCGATTACTTCCGGCCCTGGTCACGTGACCGCGTCCATGACGTCGCTGATCCGGTCACATGATCGGTCACTGATTTTCACAGAGCGCGACCGGTAATTAGGCCGGATGTCGGGAATTGTAAGTATAAAACCGTGCTGCTCCCCCGTCAATAAAAACAGGACGAAACCAAAAAACAGTGACTGGCACCGGGGAGTATTGCGCTCTCCTAAGAGCCACTGATTTGCGAACAAATATAAGGTACAAAGCGTATATTCGGGCAGTAATCCAGCTCCATCACAACTCTCTTTTAGGAGGCGGGCCATTGATAATCTCTGAGAAAGCGGTAGGACCACAGGAAAGACACATTGCAAAGAGCGGCTACCTGCAGAACTTTATACAAATAGGTTACCGTCAAGTACAGCAAAAAAATACCCTTCAAATTGGACTCCCGAAAATAATACAGATACAATACTCATTTAATTTACGAGGATTAGTAGAAACATGGTTTTAAAAAATACATTATAGCTGGTTATACGTGGCAAATATGAGGAGGAAAATATCATGATTTATAAACGAGGCAAAGCTAAAGTTTATTATAGCCCTGCTGGGCTACCGTCCCAAGTCTAAAATTAAACCTGTTCCATTGGAGATTTTTTATCCCAGTTCCCTCTCGCTACGGGACTGGGCAATGAACCATGAAACATACAGCCACAGCGCGTCACCTGATGTTGGCGTCATGACATGTTGAGCACGAGGCGGTAATCACTGGAGGGTCTAATGCGGCCAGATGTTCCAAGACTACTTCTCTGAATGCGATACGTTCTTACACGACATATCCATCCCACAGCACAATCCCCTAAATCACGCCTTCTGTTTTGCAGTTTAATAAAGCTGACACCTTCACGACCTGTGACGTAATAGCACGTCACGGTCGGGACGCGGGTTGCATGGAGAGGGTCACGCGTGAGCCCTCTCCATAGCGGGAAGTCTTTGCGCATATGGAAGAAAGGTTTCAACGCGTAAACACCCGCGATCGGTGTTAGCACGACTCGCGGGGTTTTCACCTCGATCGTCGCAGGCAATGCTGCCGGCGGCATCAAAAAAGCATGGCGGCGGTGGGCGCCGCTCTTTTCGGGATCGCGCGCCCCGTGACGTCATAGGGAGCCGGCGATCAGTCGCCATGGTAACCTCGGGTCTCGCGAGCACCGAGGCTACTTTTGTAACCACATGCATGTACACTGTGCTATCCGCACATTGTACTGATGAGGAGTAAAATCCCCATATACTGCCATACTGTTAGTATGGCAGATATGATAGGATCGTCAGACCCCCGAGGGTTAAAGTACCTAGGGAGTATGAAAAGTACTTAAAAATAAAATACAAAAAAAGTTGTAAAAAAAAAAAATCAGAATAAAAAACCTAAAAAACAAATCACCCCCTCCTTCCCTAAAACTGAATAAATATAAATAAACAGTAAAAATCATAAACGAATCAGGTATACCGCATCCGAAAAATGCCCGCTCTACAAAAATATAAAACGTTATTTCACGGCGTTTCATCCCGTAACGAAAATCGCCGCCCAAATTCGAAAATGGCACTTTTTGTGTCATTTTTAACAAATTTAAAAATCTATAAAAAGGATGCAAAGGTCGTAAGTCCTAAATGATCAACAATGTAAACGACATCAAATCCGCAAAAACGACACCACCCACAGCTCAGATACACCAAAGTATAAAAAAGTTATGGGCCAGAACGATGGCAACACCCCAAAAAAATTTTTACAGGAGGTTCTAATTTTTTAAATGTATGAAAGGGAAAACATATAAAACCTATCAAATTTGGTTATCCCGTAATCGTACGACCAAAGATACGTAGAATGTATTGGGGGGGCACAGTGAAATCCGTAAGATCCAAGCCCACAAAAAGGCGGCACAAATGGTTTTTTACAAATTTACTTGCCATTTGAAGTTTTTCCCGCTTCCAGTACACGGCATGGATTTCAATAACCCATACTCATGAAGTGCATTGGTTCCGCGAAAAGAACAGAAAATAAGCAGTCACGTCACACAGCTCTTGTACATGGAACAAAAATAAAAACAAAAATAAAAAACAGTTTCATGGAAATTTGTGATTCCATGGGGAGTAAAAAAAGAAAATGAAAAAAAAAAAAAAACAAAAAAGGGCGAAGAGGTGGGAGCCAGCAGAGCGAGGGTCATGAAAGGGTTAAAGGGTTAATCTGAATGACAGGGTTTAACTATCGTTTAACTGCTTCACTGTAACTTTGCATTTCTTATTTCGAAATTGTTTTTTATAGAATGAAGGGACAACATGCCCCACAACATCAACTCATTTGCATTTGTATGATGAGACTTTTGGTCTTTGGCTTCCTAAAGCCAACAGTCACATGTTTGCGCTTCTTGAGTAAAAGATTAATAGGGAGTACTTCTTTTATTGAGTAAACTTTCTTGAGTAAAGCTAGTAATGACTCCTCACCAATCTATGGAAGAAGAATTTTTGTTCCAGTTTATTTCTCCTGTTGATGGTGGATTCGACCTATTGGGAGCGCCAGCAAGCGCGATGAGAAGAGACCTTGTTGATAGAGGTCGATGGGAAGGGTCGATTCACTAATGGTTGTTACTGTTTTGATTGTCGAGTGTCAGAGATGTCCAGGAGGACTCATTTCCATTTAGGAGAGTACTCCAATGTTTGGAGATAATCTCTTTATTTTTTCCGAGCCAAGCCATAGGCCATACTGTGAATTGAGATCAGCTACGATATATTTGTTAAATTCCCCGCCCGGTCTTCTTACGTCTCAATAAATCTGGACAGTCTTGATCTGCCGCTTCGTGTGCATTCTTCTTGGGGCAGGGACCCCGCCTGGGGGCCTGTTACAGGCACCTCCCTCCAGATGCTTGTTTCCGCCGTATCCGCTCCACTTAGGGCATTTGAAAAGCAATTCACTCTTAGGATCCTTAGCTGGAGATCCCTTTCTGTCTTCCAGGCAAACCTATGTTCTTATAGGTCATCTGTTTGTTTTTACTCCCCCTTTCTTTGTTTGTTGAGAAAAGTGTAGTGTTCTCCTGAACAATTCTCTTCTCAATGTCTGAGATATTGTCCTAGCCGGTTATCCCTCTGAGTGGTTACAGGATATTGTGGTACAGGATGACTGCTCTACCCACCTCAACAGAGGGAATAGAGGGCATTTTTTTGTTCGAGTGGCCTTTTCCAAATACCTCAGTGGGTTACTAGCTGCCATCACGAGGTAAACATTTCCGGGCATATGAAAAAGGACTGTTTGTGAAAAAGTAAACCTCCCGGACTGCTAAATCTAACCAGAGGATTCCCCCGCTAAGTTATCCTTAATGATGCAGTAAGTTCAGCCCTGATTGATCAAAAAGCATTTCATTTCTGGGAACCTGTTTACCCCAATGCTGGCCACCTTTTACAGCCTGCAAAAGTTCATAAAGGGTTGATCCCTAAAGGGGAGGCCAATTGGTTCTGGGATTAATAAACCAATCACCCAGAAGAATGGGGATCTATTTAGCTTAGAGTATTGGACCCTCTGTTGAACTCTTCAATTAATTAACCGAGACTCAACTAGACTTCTGAGAGACCCGATGGGATATCAGAGGAGATGGATTGGCTTCTGCGTCAATGACGTAGAAGAATAGAAAAGAAGCCCTTACTCCAATTCAACGGAAAGGTCTCACTGCTAGTCGCTATTTCTAAACATACGAGCGTACACAATTCAGACCAGAGATGATTTATACTTCGATCCATTTTGTTCTGTTTGACCCATAACTATTTCTTGTTGACGGTCAATTTACCACCCGCCAGGGGCACGGATATGCGGTTGGCCCTGGTGAGCCCAACCTATGCCAACTTGCCATGGGCTGGTGGGACGGATTGCGTCCATTTTGCACCAGAACACTCTTTTTCAGATATTGAGAATTGGTTACGCTATATTGATGATGTCCTGGTAGTTTCTGGAAGGGGACCCAGGTTTATTGTAGAGTTAGTAGAGAGTCTTAAATCAAATGATTGGGGTGAAAATTGACATATGACGGAAGAGCTGCGACAAAGTACCTTTTCTGGCTGTTTTGCTTCTAAAGACCATGCTTGGAACTGTACACACCGGAGGTATTAGAAGGCCCTCAGAAACAAGATTCCATCTTGAGGTGGGAGAGCAGCATCTGTACCATCAAGGGGGGATACCGCTGAGGGACAATATTCAGATGAGAAGAAGAAAGTGTTCAAGACACAAACTTTTCTCAAACCAAGCAGATGACCTTAGACAGAGGTTCCTACAAAGGGCATATCCAGGATAAGGATCATAAGAGGCTTTTTCAGAATGCAGGAAGGAAAAAGATCGGCAAGATCTATTGACCCCAACCACCAAAGAGGACCAAGATAAGACTGTCAGATTTGATTACCTACTTTCAGAATGGCTCGGAAAAAAGAAAGGAGATTATCTCCAAAACATCGAGAGTACTCTCCTATGGATCCGACATCGCTGACGCCAAGTGAATCACCCTCCAGTCACATATAGAAAATCGCTCCATTAAAAGACAGGCTGTCCATAGTCATACCAAGCGAAACAATGTGATTGCTGAGGAAGCACGACCAAAAGGCTCATACAAATGCAGTGATGTGTGGCAGTCCCTTCCTTCTAGAACAAAATCATTTAAGGCAAAGTTACAGGTGAGCAGGATTACGATAGTAAAGGCCTTTATTAACTGCAAAACAGAAGGCGTTATAGATAGGGTGTATGAAGAGTGGGATGAGATGTCGGTAAGTAGACGTATTCGGCAATGCAGGAGACAGTCGGGAACAGCTGGCCGACATGAGACACTCCCGGGATACCTCAGTGGCTTAAACATGTCCTTGACCAACATCAGGGTGACGCGACTGTGCTGAGGTTTCATGGCATTGCCCAGGTACCAGTAGCCGTAAGGGAGGAACTGGGAAAAGACAATCTCAAAGGAAACTAGTGATTTTAGACTTGGGACGGTAGCCCGCAGGGCTTAATTGTGAAACTTTTGAGCTTTGCCTTCGTTTATAGATACATGTATTCCTCCTCAATATTGCAAAGTATAACACAGCTAATAATGTATTAAACATCGTGTTCTTACTAATCATCGCAAATTAATGAGGATTGTATCGTATATATTTCTGTGAGTCCAATTGAAGGGTATTTTTTTTTGCTTTTGGACTGACGGTTGTAAACATATTTTTTGTATTTAACGTTCTGCAGGGTAGCTTCTCTTTTGAAATGTGGTCTTTCCTGTGGTCGCTCGGATCAGCGAGTATTCAATGGCCCGCCTCCTAAAAAGATGAGTTTGATGGCGGGCTGGCTGGATTATGCAGAACTATCACGCTTTGTACCTATATTTGTTCCAAAATCAAGTGTCGTTAGGAGAGGTCAAAATACTCCCTGTGCGCAAGTCACTGTTTGGTTTCGTCTGGTTTTAGTGACGGGGGCGCATCAAGGGTTTTTTACTTACCAATCCCGAATTTCCCGTCCTAATTACAGGTCTCCGCTCTTTGAAATTCAGGTTGATACCCGACATGTGACCGAATCAGCTGACGGCAGGTGAAGCGGTCCACGTGACCAGGGCGGAAGTAATTCAAAAATGTGTATTTAGCTAATTATATATAACAATTGGCTCTGAGCGCGAAAAACGCTGTTAAAACAGCAGGAATGCGCAGATAACTTGCAACCAGGCCAGACGAGCCTCGGGATTCCACGATGCGCTGCATTTGGAAATAGAGCATGCTCGGTCTCTCCAAGATTAGTTAATTGTGTATCTTTTCTCAGAAAAGGATAGCGTATCTTCATCTTATCCACGAGGAATCGCTGCCATCACTGCAGAGAAAAACGCGTTGGGGACCGTGCATTCGGAGAGACTAGCTAGTTAGGGCAATCTTAGTGGATAAGGGATAAGGCTGTGGAACCGTCATTGGTAGGGACGGGGGAGTCTGGGCACCATGAGGGTTATTAAGGTTAGGGCCTCAGGGTCTCTGCATTGAATTGTAGGAGCCGAGACCTGTTGATCACCAAGTAATGGTGAATGGCTGAGCTTACTCATACTTTTCACCATTCCAAACAACAGATTGGCCGGACGCTGGTTAAGAACTTATCTTGTACATCTACTGTATATGCCCAGGATGTACCGCGGTGGCATTTCCATTTGAGGGTCACGAACAAACTTATTGTTTATGACCTATTGGCACATGGTGGACACTATTGTGTGTAGTAGTTTCCGAGTATTTCAGGATAAGTAATCATTTCATGCCTGTATCCTTATGATGAAATTTGATTCGATATAGAGTTTTGTAAACATTTAAGGATAGGGTCGTCTTACTGTAACAAGACATTATTTATTTTAAGCTCTGTCAATTAAAAACAAGTTATATTTTAACCCCAACCTTACTGTAAGATACAGATTATTTATACACATACGGCTGGAGTATTGGATACTATGTAGCGGATTATTTATACACCATGAGAGGGTATGGCGAGATTACTATGTCGCAGTATTATTTATACACATGAGGCGGGCAGGGTATTATTGGGATGAACTATGTAGCCGTTAGCAGTATTATTTATTACACTTAGGGCAGGGTATTGGGATATATGTAGCATATATTTATACACATGAGGCAGGGTTTGGGATACTAAGTAGCAGGATTATTATACCACCAGGAGGCAGGGTATTGGATTATATGTAGCAGTATATTTATATACTTATTAGGAAGGGTATTGGGGGATACTATGTAGCAGTATTATTCAACACCTGAGGACGGGTCTGGGATACTATGTAGCAGTATTATTTTTATACACATGAGCAGGGTAGTGGGATCTGGAGATAGTATGTAGACAGTATTATTTTACACATTAGGCAGGGTATTGTGATACTATGTAGCAGTATATTATTTATTTACAAAATAAGGGCTGAGTATTGGCTACTATTAGCAAGTATATTCATACACACGAGGCACCAGGGTATGGGAACTATGAAGCAGTCTTATTTTACACATAGGCTGAGTATGGATACTATGTGAGCAAGTATGATTTATACACATTAGGCAGGGGTTATTGGGATATATGTAGAGATATTTATACAATGAGGCAGGGTAAAAATTTTGGGATAATAGTGTAGCAGTAGCGTATTATTATACACAACGAGGCAAGGGGTATTGGGATACTATGTAGCAGTATCGTGACACAATTAGGCAGGGTATTGGATACTATGTAGCAGTATTTTGATACAATGAGGCAGGGGTATTGGATACTATGTAGCAGTATTATTTAATGACTTAAGGCAGGGTATTGGGTAATATGTAGCCCGAATTTAGACACATGAGGAAGGGAGTATTGGATACTATGTAGTCAGTTATTATTACACCATGAGGCAGGGTATGGGTAATATGTAGCAGTATTAGTTGTACACATGAGGACAGGGGGTATGGGATTACATGTAGCAGTATTATTTATACACATGAGGCAGGGTATTGGGATAGTATGTAAGCAGATATTTATACACATTAGGCAGGGGATGGATACATGTAGCAGTAAGTATAGTTATACACATAAGGCTGAGGATTGGATACTAGTGCGATTATTTATACACACGAGGCAGGGTATGTGATACTATGTAGCCAGTATTTATTTATACACATTTAAGGCTGAGTATTGGATACTATGTAGCAGTATATTTATACACAGTAGGAAGGGATTGGGATTACTATGTAGCAGTTTATTTAACACATGAGGCAGGGTATTGGGAGTTTACTAGTAGCAGTATTATTTATACACACGAGAAGGGGGATTGGGGATCCCTATGTAGCAGATTAATTATAACATGAGGCAAGGGTTATTGGGCTACTATTGTAGAGTATTATTATACACCTTTGTGAGGCAGGGGTATTGGATACGATGTAGCAGTATGTTTATACACACGAGAAGGGTATTGGATACTTGTAGCAGTCTTATTTATACACCACGAGGCCGGGTTATTGGGATATATGTAGCAGTATTTTGATACACATTAGGACCAGGGTATTGATATATGTAGCATATTATATACACATGAGGAGGTCCGGGTATGGATACTATGTCGCAGTATTATTATCACGTAAGGCAGGGTATTGGGATGTTACTAGTAGGCAGTATTATTTATACACATGAGGAAGGGATTGGATACTATGTAGCAGTATTATTTATACACATGAGGCAGGGTATTGGGAGACTATGTAGCAGTATTATTGTACACATGAGGCAGGGTATTGGGATACTATGTAGCAGTATATTTATCACCTGAGGAAGGTATGGATTCATAGGTAGCCAGCATTATTATACACATGAGGCCAGGGTGGTATTGGGTACTATGTAGCAGTAGATTTGTACCATGAGCCGGGTATGGATACTATGTAGCAGTATTATTTATAACATGAGGCCGGGTATGGATACTAGTAGCAGTATTATTCTTACACACGAGCAAGGTTAGTGGGATTACTATGTGCAGTATATTTATACCACACGGAGGAGGGTATTGGGATGACTATGTAGCAGTATATTTGTACAAATGACGCAGGGTATGGGATTACTATGTAGCAGTATTATTTATACACATAAGGCAGGGTATTGGGAAAGTATTGTTAGCAGGATATTGATACACATGAGGCAGGGTTATTGGACTATGAGCAATATTGTTATACACATGAGGCAGGGTATGGCGATACTATGTAAGCATGTATTTTATTATACAAATGAGGACCAGGTATTGGATACTATGTAGCAGTTTATTTATAGACCTCGTCGGGTATTGGGATACTATGTTAGCAGGATTAATTTATACACATGAGGCAGAAGTATTGGTTTACTATGTAGCAGTATGTATTTATAACATAGGCCAGGTGGATTGGGGATACTATGGTAGCAGTATTTATTATACACATGAGGCAGGGGTATTGGGAACTGATCGGTAGCAGTAGTATATTTCTACACATGAGGCAGTGGCATTAGGAGACTCATGTAGGCAGATTATTTATACACATTTATGAGGCAGTGGGATACTATGTAGCAGTTATATTTAATCCACTGAGGCAGGGTATGGTACTATGCTAGCAGTATTATTTAGACACATTAAGGCAGGGTATTGTAAATTAGCAGTCTTATTTATACACATAAGCAGGGTATTGGGATACTATGTAGCAGTATATTATACACATGAGGCAGTTGGTATGGGATACTATGTAGCAGATATTTATAACATGAGGCAGGTATTGGATACTATGTCGCAGTATTATTTATACACATGAGGCAGGGGTTATTGGATCCTATGATGAGCCAAGTATTCTTTCTACACATGAGGCAGGGTATGGATACTATGTAGCAGTCGTATTTTTTACCACTGAGGCAGGGTATTGGGATACTATGTAGCAGGATTATGTATACACAGACGGCAGGGTATTGGGATACATGTCGCATATTATTTATACACACGAGGCAGGGTCTTGGATACTATGTAGGCAGTATTATTATACACATGAGGCAGGGTATTGGATACATGTCGCAGTATTATTTTATACAAATTACGGCAGGGATGGGGATACTATGTAGCAAGCAGTAAGTATTATTTATACACATGAGGCGGGTTATTGGATACTATGTAGCAGTCTTATGTTTATGACACATGAGCAGCAGGGTATTGGAACTAGTAGCAGTATTTATTTATCACACACGAGGCGGGTTAGTGGGTTATTATTTTTTTTGGGTAGCAGGATTATTTATACAACGAGGCAGGTATTGGGAGACTACTGTAGCAGTATTTTTATACACATGATGCAGGAGTATGGATACTATTTAGCCAGTATATTTATACACATTAGGCGGGTATGGGGATACTATGTTAGCAGTCTTATTTATACCATGGAGGAGGGTATTGGATTACTCTGTCGCAGTAATTATTTATTACACATGAGGCAGGGTTGGATACTAGTAGCAGTTTATTTATAACATAAGGCAGGGGTATGGATACTATGTAGCAGTAGTATTTATCAAATAAGCAGGGTCTTGGGGATTTTACTAGTAGCAGTATTATTTATTACACATGAGGCAGGTATTGGTACTATGTAGCAGTATTATTTAACCACCAGGCGGCAGGTGTATGGGATACGATGTAGCAGTATTATTTATACACATGAGGCAGGGTATTGGCTAAATGTAGCCAGTATTATTTATACACTGAGGCAGGGTATTGGAACTTATGTAGCAGATTATTTATACACACGAGGCAGGGTATTGGGATAATATGGAGCAGTATTATTTTTTACACACGAGGCAGGGTATTGGGGATAATATGTAGACAGTATTATTTATACACATGAGGCAGGGCAGGGTATTGGATTACTATGTAGGGGGGCAGTATTATTTATACCACACGAGGCAGGGTATGGGTACTAGGTAGCAGTATTATTTATACAACATGAGGGCCAGGTATTGGATAATATGTGTAGAAGTAATTCTTTATACACAAGAGGAGGGTATGGGAACTATGTTAGCAGTTGTTATTTCTACACACAGGCAGGGTATTGGGAGACATGTAGCGAGTCATATTTATACCATGAGGCCGGGTATTGGAATATGTAGCAGTATTATTTTATACACAGAGGCAGGGATTGGATACTATGTAGCAGTATTGATTTTACACACGAGGCAGGGTATGGTGATACATGTCGCAGTATTTATTTATACACATGAGGCAGGGTTTGGTCATAAATGTAGCAGTATTATTTATAAACACGAGGCACAGGGTACGGATACTATGTAGCAGTATATAGTTTACACATGAGGCAGGGTATTGGATACTATGTAGCAGTATTATTTATACACATGAGGCGGGTATTGGGATAAGAGTAGCAGGTATTATTTATGTGATGGGTGAGGGATAGTTACGGTAGACACCATTATGGCGGGTATTTAGGCGACCTTCGGGAGATCTTCTGTGGTGAATTTGTGGTTGTGATTTTTTCCATATTTCAGATATTTCTTCTCTCAGTTGATTCTCAGATACATAATGTTACATCAGAAGACATTGCTGGAATTACAGAGATGCGGCCACAGCGGGGGAGATTATCCTCACCATAGGTATAAGATGATCTTCAGCTCCTCCTGCTGCTCCGATGATTGACTGTATGCCCCCGATACCAGCTGTAGGTATTATGGGGGCTCGGCTGTTGTTGAATATGACCTCCTCCAGTATAAGGGATATTGCTCATAGCCAGGCCTGTAGTAGGCAGGGGGTGATTGTCTAAGGAAAGACTCGGGGGCTATAAGGGGACCTGCAAAGGAGGGGCTAAAAGGACCTGCCATAGAGGGGGCTATAGGACTACCATTGTGGGGCCTTAGGGCCTTCACTTTAGGGGGGTCTATAAGGACATGCCATAGGGGGGCTATAAGGACCGGCCATAGGGGGGCTATAAGGACCTGCCATGGTGGGCTATAAGGACCTGCCATAGGGGGGGCTAAAGGACGCAATAGGGGGGCATAAGGACCATGCCATAGGGGGCTATAAGGACCTGTACTGGGGGGTATAAGGACTGGCAATAGGGGGGCTATACGGACCTTCCATAGGGGGCTTATAGGACCTGCTAGGGGAGCAAAAGGACCTGCCTTAGGGGGTGTTATAAGGACGCCATGGGGGGGCTTATTATAAGGACCTGCCTTGGGGGGGGGGGGGTATAAGACCTGCTTGGGGGGGCTTATAAGGACTGCCTTGGGGTGGGGGGCTCTAAGGGACCATGCAATTAGCGAGGGGTTATGTAAACCAAATAAGAGTAGTATTGGAAAAAAGACGTGGAGGATGGCCAGGTGAATAATTCATGTGAGCTTCAATGGCTAGAATCCAAGTCAGATGTTCATTGAACCTCTTAGAAGCCATGTTTTCAATCATGGCATCTGAGAGGTCAAATGTCCATGATCAGCAGTGTTTTGTAACAGCCAGGTTGGATGATACAGAAGAAGATTCCTATATTACTGTTGAGGGGAGAACAATACAGTCACAATCTGAAAGGGTATCACACAGCTTTTCTCTGTTTCACGGTCTCCCCTTTCAAGTAGTAAAAAGTTTGTAGAGTCTTCTGGTTGGATAGTACAGCACCTATATGTAATACGAAGACGGCTACAATAGGGAAGCTCCGTGCGGTGGGCTTAATGCACAGGGCAAGCAGTGTGAAGACAAAACCTCGTGCTCATTGGAGTAGTACAATGAAAAACATAATCATGACTTTTTCTTTAGTGCCTCCAGAGAACCCGACACTGAAGGTCTGGTGTGCCGCCTCGTCTTCCTTTCCATGGTGGTGACCCAGAGCCGCGCTCCGCCATGACGATGCTCGGAGACGAGGCTTATTGCTTGGAGTTATCTGTTGGGACCGATGGTGATATGTGACTCTCAGTTCTCTCGTGACTCGTCTCGATAGCTAAAATTTGGCTTGTCTTTTTTTGTAAGGATCGTCACTGATAAGAAAAAATTATCGGGCCTGCGCGCCAATGGCTATACAGCGACAGAGCGCAATCGGGAGGGGAATTCTAAGCCCTGAACCCCATTCGGGGTCCCTGGTCATACGCCAGGAAGGCAAAACCAGACGAGTCTCTGCCCGTGGGTGAGCGGCGCTGCAGGGGACTACTACTGCTGGGTGTTGGCAGGACATCGGAGGAGGCTCGTAAGGGTTAATAGAGGCAGAGAACATTGCAGCGCCCTGGTACGCACTCTGATATCAGGCAAACTCATCATTACAAAGATAAAGGTGATCCACCGTGATGTAGACTGTGTTGTTCCATCGAAAGATGTTATAATCAGACCTCACACTGCTGTGAATCGTGCTCTGAGCCAGTGTTACTTGTATTGCTCCCTGGAGAGATGGTAATCAGACCTCACAGCTGTGCTCTGTGCTCTCTGAAGCCAGTGTATGTAGTATCCCTGGAGGAGATGTGTTAATCAGACCTCACCCACTGTTACTTGCTCTGTGCCTCTGCAGCCAGTGTTATGTAGTGTCCCGGGAGGCGATGTGTATCAGACTCACAATGCTGTGCTCTGTGCTCTCTGACAGTCAGTGTATGATTGTCCCTGCAGAGAGTTAATCAGACCTCACACTGGCTGTGCTCTTTGTCTCTGCGCCCACGTGTTATGTATGGTCCTGGAGAGATGTGTAATCAGGACCTCACCACTGCTGTGCTCGGGTCTCTCTGCAGCCAGTGTTATGTTATTGTCCCTGGAGAGAGGTGTAATCAGACCTCACACTGCTGGCTATGTGCTTCTTGGCAGCCAGTGTTAGGTATTTGTCCCTGCGAGAGATGTGGTAATCCGGGACCTCACACTGCTTGTGCTCGGTGATCTATGAGCCAAGCTGTATGGTTATGGTCCTGGAGAGATGTGTAATCAGCCCTCACACTGCTGTGATTGTGCTCTTGCGCAAGTGTTATGTATTGTCCATGGAGAGATGTGTACTCAGACCTCACACTGCCGTGCTATGTGCCTCTCTGCAGCCAGGGTTATGTATTGTCCCTGGAGAGATGATGTACTCAGACTCACATGCCTGTGCTCTGTGTTCTCTGCAAGCCAGTGTTATGTATTGTCCCGGAGAGATGTGTTGTAATCAACCTCACCACTGCTGTGCTCTGTGCTATCTGCAGACAGTGTATGTATTATTCCATGGGTGAGATGTGTAACTCATACTCTCACACTGCTGTGATCTGTGGATCTCTGCGGACAGGTTATGTACTGTCCATGGGCGAGATGTGCAATCAAGACCTCACATGCTTTACTCTGTGTTCTCTCTGCAGCCAGTGTTATGTATTGTCCCTGGAGAGATGTGTAATCATACCTCACACTGCTGTGCTCTGTGCTCTCTGCAGCCAGTGTTATGTATTATCCCTGGTGAGATGTGTAATCATACCTCACACTGCTGTGCTCTGTGCTCTCTGCGGCCAGTGTTATGTACTGTCCCTGGAGAGATGTGCAATCAGACCTCACACTGCTGTACTCTGTGTTCTCTGCAGCCAGTGTTATGTTTTGTCCCTGGAGAGATGTGTAATCAGACCTCACACTGCTGTGCTCTGTGCTCTCTGCAGCCAGTGTTATGTATTATCCCTGGTGAGATGTGTAATCATACCTCACACTGCTGTGCTCTGTGCTCTCTGCAGCCAGTGTTATGTATTATCCCTGGTGAGATGTGTAATCATACCTCACACTGCTGTGCTCTGTGAGGTATATATTTCTATGTATATAGTCGGTATCACAGTCACATAATTATTTCTATGTATATAGTGTGTATCACAGTCATATATATATTTTTATGTATACAGTCGGTATCACAGTCACATATATATTTCTATGTATATAGTCAATATCACAGTTACATATATATTTCTATGTATATAGTGTGTATCACAGTCACATATGTTTCTATGTATATAGTCAGTATCACAGTCACATATATATCTATGTATATAGTCGGTATTGCAGTCACATAATTATTTCTATGTATATAGTGTGTATCACAGTCACATATATATTTTTATGTATACAGTCGGTATTACAGTCACATATATATTTCTATGTATATAGTCAGTATCACATTTACATATATATTTCTATGTATACTGTCAGTTTCATAGTTACATAATTATTTCTATGTATATAGTGTGTATCACAGTCACATATGTTTCTATGTATATAGTCAGTATCACAGTCACATATATATCTATGTATATAGTCGGAATTGCAGTCACATAATTATTTCTATGTATATCGTGTGTATCACAGTCACATATATATTTCTATGTATACAGTCGGTATCACAGTCACATATACACTCACCGGCCACTTTATTAGGTAAACCTGTCCAACTGCTTGTTAACACTTCATTTCTAATCAGCCAATCACATGGCGGCAGTGCATTTAGGCATGTAGACATGGTCAAGACAATCTCCTGCAGTTCACACCGAGCCTCAGTGTGGGGAAGAAAGGTGATTTGTGGCCTGTGAACGTGGCATGGTTGTTGGTGCCAGAAGGGCTGGTCTGAGTATTTCAGAAACTGCTGAACTACTGGGATTTTCACGCACAACCATCTCTAGGGTTTACAGAGAATGGTCCGAAAAAGAAAAAACATCCAGTGAGCGGCAGTTCTGTGGACGGAAATGCCTTGTTGATGCCAGAGGTCAGAGGAGAATGGGCAGACTGGTTCGAGCTGATAGAAAGGCAACAGTGACTCAAATCGCCCCCCGTTACAACCAAGGTAGGCAGAAGAGCATCTCTGAACGCACAGTACGTCCAACTGTGAGGCAGATGGGCTACAGCAGCAGAAGACCACACCGGGTGCCACTCCTTTCAGCTAAGGACAGGAAACTGAGGCTACAATTTGCACAAGCTCATCGAAATTGGACATATGGACAGATGGTGATCTGAAGCTGATGACGTGGTCCCTGCTCTCCGCTAACCCGACACTTCTCTGAAAAGGATTCCCTCCCGATGTCTGTAGAAGCCATTCTGTACTGTGAGTTCAGGCTTTGAAAGTGTTTACTATGTGGGACACATTGGGGGACAACCCCAGCGAGTGCGGGACCGGGAGGGAATATCCATGACAATCTGACAGCTGCCAGTGACACGGGACAGAGGTAAGAAAAACTGGACTTTCCCGGCAAAATCGGGACGGTTGGGAGCTATGGTACAATGAGTCCAATTACCAAAAGTAGCCTGCAGCCAGGGCCGGCTCCATGTTTCAGTAGGCCCCTGGGCGAAAGTGCCTTACTGGGCCCCTTAGCAGTGGTGGCATTAAAAACGCAAAACTGTAAGATATCAATATTAATATAAACACCCCCACGGCTCCATAAATAAATATACACCCCCCCCCCAGCTCCAGTAATTAATATACACCCCCAAGGTTAATAAATGCTAACTTACCTCAAAGTACACGCATCTCGCTCTGCTACATTTTCAGAGTGCGAGCAGCATCTCCTGTGCAGCAGCAGGGACGCTGGTGGCGTGAAGTCATCATGTCGGCAGCGTCCCGCACCAACGCTCTACATCGGCCGCGCCAATGCTGTTATGTTCTGCGAGTGTTGGCTTGCGGCACCGCTCCCTGTTACCCGCGCTGCACTTTGAGTGCGGCGCTTCTCTCAATTACATTGGCGACAAGTATGCCGATGTAATTGAGAACTGAGAATCTTGCCAGTGTGTGCCGTGGGCCCCTCTGGGGCCTCTGGGGCCCCGGCACTTGCCCGGTTAAGCTGGGTGCTGGCGCTGGCCATGCCTGCAGCCCTATTCAAGTGGACACGTAAGGCAGCAAATGGCAGACAAGAGGAGCAGGACAAAAGCTGTGGGAGAGGGAGGCAAAGAAAAAGCCCACGCGTATCGTCACAGGAGAGTGACCTCCTCAGGGGTAAGTGATGTACTGAAATGCGGATCCCACATATATATCGTCCAGCAGGTATGGCTCCGCCCCCACCCTAATTACCTGCAGCCGTCACTATCCTATTGGCCCCGAGGAGGAAATGTCCAGAATGCGCAGAAGTGCCCGGCGTAATCCCAATGGTGAGTAATACTTAGGCTGCATTCACACGACCGTATGACTTCTACAGTCCTGTATTTACAGTCCTGTATGAGCCCGTATATACGTGACGTTCTTCATCCGTATGCAGCGCGTATGTAACCCGTATTTTATACGTCCCCATAGACTTCCAGGACGTACGGAACTAAAGTACGGGAGAAAATAGGACATGCTGAATATTGTTATACGCCTAGCATATGCCATGGTGTCAAAAACGGCGATATAAACGGTCAGACGTATTGTCCATTGAAATGAATGTGTCCGTATGTAACCCGTAAAAAAACGGTACGGATACGGCAGTTTTCATACGTCCGTGTGAATGTAGCCTTACACATAGTGAAAATACATAGATAAATAAGAAAACGTGAAGTCAGAGAACGGTGTGTAGGTTAATCGAGCGTCCTCATCATCGACGGTAGTGGGAAAGTGTGTGCGACACGGTGTCCCCCGGACATACATTCCAGCAAAGAGTCACATGATCACATAAGTCACCTGACAATAAACTGTACGGAACAGTGTGCACGGAAGGTAAGTGCCCACGGAAGGTAAGTGTCCACAGAAGGTAAGTGTCCATGGAAGGTAAGTGTCCACAGAAGGTAAGTGTCCAAGGAAGGTAAGTGCCCACGGAAGGTAAGTGTCCACAGAAGGTAAGTGTCCAAGGAAGGTAAGTGTACACGGAAGGTAAGGAACATCACACATTCCCCCATCGCCCCTGACAGTCCTCCTCCTGCGCTGCAGCCCGCGCTCGGCTCCACTCATCATTTTACAATGGAAGATTTCATGGAGCTTTCCTTTATTATGTTTTCCTAGTAAATATCTGATACAAAGACATGAGAACTAATCCAATTTTTTTACCTGAATACAAAAAAAGGTATAAAATAACCACATATCATTTGTGTCCATCAGTGGAGCCTCCCGGGGGCTTGTGTTTTGTGGCATTAGCTGCACTCATTGTAGGGGATCTATATTCCTGTGTACACCCCGGGCTCATATGGATTACATGATCCATTTTTATTATTTATTTTTATTTTATAAGCTACACATTTATTGTTATTTATATTGGTGTAAAAATAGACATCAACACATAAAGGGAACCTGTCAGCAGGGAGCTCATTGTCACTAAAGACAGATTGCAAAAGCCCATGACGCCTGCAGTGCCCATCTGTCTCTCTGCCTCTTCTAAGCATTTGCATTACAATATAATTGTGTGTTATAACTTACTCTTGCATCCTGACAAAATCCTTGGGAAGTCACAGGGGTTGGGCTTTGGTTTGTATGCATTTCAAAAATCAACAAGTGACTTGTTGGAGCTGCAGGCTGCCTCCATCTTTGTGCTCCTATACAGCTTCTCCCTCCCTCCCTGATGTCCTCTCACCAGGCTGTGACCTCTGAGAAGCAGCAGGGGGAGGAGCTGTGTAAAAGCACAAAGGTGGGGGCTGAGAGCTGAGGAGTGAGTAACACAGACAAGTCACTTGTTGTTTTTTTTAATGCATTCAAAACAAAGTCCAGCCCCTGGAACTACCCCAGGATTTTGTCAGGGCGCAAGGTAAGTTATAACAAACAATTATATTGTAATGCAATATTGTGTTTATTTTTAAGGGGGCAATGCAGGGGACATCACTTCAACGAGGGGACTCTACAGCGGGCATTTCATTAAATGGGGGACTCTGCTGTGGAGATTACATTAATGAAGATTTGGGGACATTATAGATGTTTGGGGCTATAGAAATAGGGGTGATATAGTGTCCCCTTTTTTTAAAGACCCTTTTTTTTAGACAAACAACAGAAAATTGAGCACTATGAGGAGGGGGTACAGAGGGGGCAGCTGCAGGAAAGGGGGCAGGAAATGCTCAGACAGCAGGTACACCCCTGAATGGAGGGGCAACAGAACATCTTATGTAAAACACTTGTAAAGTCACTTTAATAAATTACCCATAACACAGATATCATAAACTCTAATCGTATAAGTAACTTCCGAAATATGACAGACACTTCTTGCTGGGTGGAAATTCGGTTACAATTTTATTTTTTTTTTATACATTAACCCATTATATCCAAAATCTTGGAACTTGGGCACTTGGGATAGAATCACACATTTTTGAGCTCTGCAAGCTGTATGCCCAGCGGGACTCCCAGCGGGCAAGTCAGCCAACCGAGCGACCACCATCTCCCACCATTCCTCCTGCTGTGGCTGGAAATTAACTATAATACAATACAAAGGTAAAATATTACAAAAAATATAACATCTCAATAACAAAGGGAGGGGGAGGGAGGGACAGCTGAGTGTCGTTTCAAAGAGGGAGATAACATTGAGTCATCAGCCATATAAACCCCCACGTCCTGTAGGAGGGGAGGACATCATGAGGTAACAGGGGAGGAGTGAGAACACAACTTAACGGCCCAGATCACCAACCCTGTTAAGTGCAATAGTTCCCAAATGTTTACCCCTTTGCATCTAATAATGTTAACCCCCAGTCTAGGGGAACCTTCCTTGTACAGTCAGGTGTACAAAGGTGATACAAAGTGACCTAGTGGAGCACATTTACTTACCCGTCTGGAGGAGTTCACAGAATAATAATAATATAATGCGCTGTGCGGGGAGTCACTAAGATCCTGCCAGAGGTCAGAGGAGAATGGACAGACTGGTTCGAGCTGATAGAAAGGCAACAGTGACTCAAATCACCACCCGTTACAACCAAGGTAGGCAGAAGAGCATCTCTGAACGCACAGTACGTCCAACTTTGAGGCAGATGGGCTACAGCAGCAGAAGACCACACCGGGTGCCACTCCTTTCAGCTAAGAACAGGAAACTGAGGCTACAATTTGCACAAGCTCATGGAAATTGGACAGTAGAAGATTGGAAAAACGTTGCCTGGTCTGATGCGTCTCGATTTCTGCTGCGACATTCAGATGGTAGGGTCAGAATTTGGCGTCAACAACATGAAAGCATGGATCCATCCTGCCTTGTATCAACGGTTCAGGCTGGTGGTGGTGGTGTCATGGATCCATCCTGCCTTGTATCAGCGGGTCAGGCTGGTGGTGCTGGTGTCATGGATCCATCCTGCCTTGTATCAGCGGCTCAGGCTGGTGGTGCTGGTGTCATGGATCCATCCTGCCTTGTATCAGCGGCTCAGGCTGGTGGTGCTGGTGTCATGGATCCATCCTGCCTTGTGATTCTCTCTACTGTATCACTGGCACACTGCATACCTGCTGATTCCTCGACTGTATCACTGGTCACTTCGCTATTACTTGATAGTCATTACTGTATCACGTGGTCACTTTGCTATACTTGCTGATTCCCTCTACTATATCCCTGGTCACTCCTGCTATACTGCTGATCCCTCGACTGTATCACGGTAACTCCTGGTATACTGATGTTCTCTCTACTGTATCACTGGTCACTTCTGCGATAATGCTGATCCCTCTACTATAATCCCTGGCACTCCTGACCTATACTGCTGATCCCTTACTGTAACACTGGTCACGCCTGACTATACTGCGATCTCCCTCACTTTTATTTTTTTTTTTTATCCCTGTCACTCCTGCTTACTGCTGCCTCCCTCTACTCTATCACTGGTCACTCAGGCTATAGTGTATCACTCTACTGTACAATGGTCACCCTGCTAGTACTCTGTGTGATCCAGCTTACTGTAACACTGGTCAACTCCTGCTAACCTGCTGTACCTCTACGCTATCATGTCATCATGATATCCTTGCTGATACCCCTTACTATATCACTGGTCACACCTTGATACTGCTGATCCTCTCTGTATCACTGGTCCACCTGCTATACTGCTGATCCCTCTACTATATCCATGGTCACACCTGATATATGACTAATCCCTTACTGTAGTCACGGTCACAATGCAGACTGCTGACCCCTCTACGTATTAATGGTCACTCCTGCTATAATGCTGATCTCTCTACTGATCACTAGTCACTTCTGCATACTGCTGACCCTCTACTGTATCATGGTCACTCCTGCATACTGCTGATCCCTCTACTGTATCACTAGGTCACTTCTGCTATACTGCTGATCCTCTACTGTATCACTGGTCACTTCTGCTATACTGCTGATCTCTCTACTGTATCACTGGTCACGAAACCACGTCGGACAACGCGCCGCGGGACGTGACCGATCGCGAGGGGTCTGGTAAGTCAAAAGTGTGTCCCCAAGGATTACACACAAAAACAATATTTAATATATGTTGAGACATTTTATTACTACTTTTTCCCAATAATAACTTTCACCATGGCACAAGCATGGGTGTTTAAGTATACAACCAGTAATATAACAGGATGCTGCCAAAGTACAGTGAGGATGGTTAGTGTGGCCTTCTTCGCTTACCAATTCAGAAATTCTTGTGGTCGCCTTTTTAAGGCACAGCGAAGATCATTTTCCACAGCAAGTCACTCCGGTTTATTTTGACGTGACTACGGCAACCTGGAACACCCTGTTTGCAAAGGATATGTTGTTGGGAAAGGAGAAGAAGACGCAGCACAGCTCATATGGACCAGCAGTAGGACAATAACTGGTAAACCACTTAATCCAGTGGTATCTTAGAGACATCTGTTTCGCGGCATCAATTGTGATTAGGTCAGAGAACTTTCTTGAGCGTCTCTGGACATCTTCAACTTGTGACTGTGAATGGACGTCTGCAGTGCAAAGGGGTGGGGTGACAGGTAGACTTAGGGAAGAGTATGATTTGAACATTCCGTTGCCGCATGTGCACAAATGTTCAGTTGCACGGAAGTTATTATGACATTCATCGTGTGTTCTCGTATGGCTCAGAGCATGGGGGGATATTTTCCAGGACCTTGCGCCCGCCAGTGGCGCAGAGGCCATGCAATAATCGCAGAATTGCTAGCGTATTGCTTGACATGCTAGGGGGGTTGCTGCGATAATTTTCTCAATCGTCACCTTCACGCCAGTGGGGCCGTGAAGGGCGCGAAGGCTATAGCGGGGGGGGGGGCGCGGCCGGACTGGAGTGGCCGGCGCGGGGCGTTACTGTCCCGCGCCTGCGCACTCGGTGCTGCCGGCGGACTTTTCATACGTGAAAAGTCGCCGGTTGCGTTTTTTTCTGCGCAGGCCCTGCCTGCTAGGAAAAACGCTGCCGCAGGGCAAGCCCGATACATGAACGGGCAGAAGCCTCATCATGAATCGCTGCCGACATTTGCAGCGGTGGGGCTATCCATACGCTGGCAAACGGCGCCCAGCGTATGATAAATATCCCCCATGTTCCTCAATGAAGGCAGATAATGCGGAAACACGTACATGTTATTTTTATCCCAGATGAGTTTCATTGCGAAGATCAGATTTTTCGGACAAATCGAAGTGACACGTCGTTTGTGATTTGGTCCTGCAGTGATATAAATTTAAGTCATTCAAGATGACAAAGATGTCCAGCGAGTAGACTCAGTTTTAAGCTTCGATAATTGAGGTATGTCTTCTGAATAAAAAATGTTTTCAGTTCTCACGAAGCTCAAAGACACGTTTTAAACGGTTTCCTTTGACACCATGTGACGTCAGTGGACATAACAGAGCAGTGTTGGGCGCCTCTAGCTCGTGCACAGTGCCCAAGTAGCGATGTTAAGGCGCTCGATTAACCAAATTACACAGAGATATGAACACTTCATAACTTCTTGTAAATCTCGTGGCAGTGTCTCCAGTCGCTAATATTTGGCAATGTATCATACAGTGGGGGTCATTAATTGAGGGCCCGAATCACATTTTTCCGGGGGTTACGCAAATTTTTCCGTTTTGTGCTGATTTTCCCTGAATTGCCCCGGGCTTTTTGCACACGCGATCAGATTGTGGCGCACCAGCTCTGGCGTGCACGCGGCGAAAATCAGGGGCTTGGCCGTACGAAAACACAACGGATTTGGAAAAAACGCCGCATTTCAAAAAAAATATTTTCAGTGAGTTCAGTGCATTCTGAGGAACTTCAGTGCAGCAGTGACACTGGTGGAGTCGGAAGGGAACTGCCTGGTGAATCGCCGGAAGACCCGATTCCTCCACCACAGAACGCGCTGCTGGATCGCGAATCAAACCGGGTAGTAACATGTTGACGCCATAAGGTTCCCCATGGTACAAACTGAATCGCCAAAAGCAAACATTGAGGAAATACTTAGCGTGATGGGTACTAGCATAGCTAAGGAGCGACCATCTGATGCAAACACCCCAAACCTTTACCCAGGAAATAAACAAGCGCTGATTCAGCATGTGTCAGAAACACCATGTGCAACGTTATGTTGTATAGCACTCAACCGGCAAAAATGAACTAATCTTAACCCCCTTAAAGGGAAACAGTAGAGGGACGCAGCATTGTAGCTTAAGGCTCACCCGATTTTTTGGATACTGAAATTGTCGTCGCTTTAGTGGGGTATAACTTTGCATCTTGTACTTATATCAAGGCGATTTCTGAGACTGTTTATTTTCGCCAACATGTTGTACTTCAGGTTAAGTGGTAAATGTAGGGTGATAATTTTGGCGTTTATGTACAGAAAAAAAGAAAAAGATGAATTTTTTTTTTGGAAAATTTGCCATTTTCGAAATTCGAATAATGTACCAGTGAAAGATGTCCGGATAATTTATTTTGATGTCACGCGGCTTACAAATCGAATATTACTCTTCCATATTTTCAGAACTGACTATTTTGGGGATAATTATTGTTTTGAATGAAATTTTACATATTTAACATCAAAACCCCCCCTATACACTCAGCGGCCACTTTATTAGGCACACCATGCTAGTAACGGGTTGGACCCCCTTTTGCCTTCAGAACTGCCTCGATTCTTCGTGGCATAGATACAACAAGGTGCTGGAAGCTCCTCAGAGATTTTGGTCCCATGGTTAAAAGTGGGGGGGACATGATGGCATCACACAGTTGCGCAGATTTGTCGGCTTGCCATCCATGATGCGAACATCTCCCGTTCCACCAAATCCCAAAGATGCTCTATTGGATTGAGATTGGTGACATGTGTGGAGGCCATTGTTGTTTCCAGTGACCTCCATTGTGTCAAGTTCAAGAGAGAAGACCAGACCTGTGAGATGAGATTCCTAGCTTTATGGACCTGGCGCATTATCCTGCTGAAACGTAGCCATCACAGATTGTGTAACACAGCATGAACATTGTGCTTCATAACGGGATGGATTAATGTGTACAGCAGACATACTCAGGTAGACTGGTGGCGTTGTACCACGGGGCCCCAAAGACACCATGACACCACACACCCACGCAGCTTGAGCCGCTGATTACAAGCAGGATGGACTCCATGACAACCACACCAGCCTGAGCCCGCTGACTACAAGGCGGATGGATCCCATGACACCACCACCACCAGCTGACCGCTGATACAAGGCGGAATAGTGATCGCTATACACCGCACCAACCACCAGGACCCGCTGTTACAACGGACGGGGGATCCAGCGACGCACCCCATAGCCACAGCTGACACCGCTGATACAAAGGCGCGATGGACCATTGATCCACAACACTGAGCACCAGGTGATACGCGTGATGGATAAGAACATCCACACGCTGACCCTACAAAGGCAGGATGGTCCATGACGCACACACCCACCACACAGCCTGAGGCCGCTGATCCAAAGGCAGGATGGATCCATGACACACACCAGCCTGAGGCCGCTGATACAAGGCAGGAGTGATCCATGACACCGACCACCAGCACTGAGCCGCTGATACAAGCAGGAGTGGATCCATGACACACACCACCAGCCTTGAGCGTGATACAAGGCAGAGGATCCATGACACCAGCACAACCAGCCTGAGCAGCTATACAAGCAGGATGGATACCATGACACCACCACCAGCCTGAGCCGCTGATACAAGGCAGGATGGATCCATGACACACAGCACCGCAGACCCGAAGCCGGTGGATCAGAACCAACCGCCTGAGGCTATAACAAGGCAGGATGGATCCATGGACACACCCAAAGCCTGGACCCGCTGATACAGGAGGATGATCCATGACACCACCACACCAGCCTGAACGATGATACAAGGCCGGATGGATCCATGACACCACCACCACCAGCATGACCGTCAGGCGGGGACCTGAACACAACGACGGCCGCTGATAAGCAGATGGTCAGACCACCCACAGAGTAAGCTGATCCGATGGACCGACCACCACCCACCAGCCTGAGCGTTGTCGCAGGATGGATCCAGAACCAACAAAGCCGAGGCTGGATACAGGGATCCATGCAACACCAGCCTAACCGATCACGCAGGATGGACCATGACCCCACGAGCCGCTGATGGACAAGGCAGGATGGATCCATGACCAGCCACCACCGCCTGACCCGCTGATACAAGGCAGGATGGATCCATGACCACCACACCACAGCCGGAGCCGCTGATACAAGGCAGGATGGATCCATGACACCACCACCACCAGCCGAGCCGAGCTGATACAAGGCAGGATGGATCCATGACCCACACACCACAGCTGAGCCGCTGATACAGGTACAGGTATGGATTCCATGACACCAGCACCACCAGCGCCGAGCCGATGATACAAGGCAGGATGGATACCAACACACACACCAGCCTGACCCGTGATACAAGGCAGGATGGATCCATGACACCAACACTCAACCAGGCTACAAATGAATATCTTCGGCTTGAAGAAAGGACTATTTTGGGATGAGAATTTAAATCTAAAACCCTGGTACACAGCTCACTGATAGCACAACCAGCACTACACAGAGCCCTTTGTCTGATCCTCGTCATGGCCTAGATTAAAAATATGCTTGGAATCCAGATTATTTGCTCCATGAAGACAAAGCACTCACCAGCCTTGCCCGCTAGATACTGCAGTGTTCTGGACCATGCACACACCCACCACCACTCTCCGCTGTAAGTCTCACCACAGTCACCAGAGCTCTAACGTTGATACATTGAGGATGGTGGATCCATGCAGCACATCAACATGATGCCTGATTATCAGGTCAGAAGCCCCATCTGAGAATATGACACCAGCTTATAACCCGGCGCACTGGCCGCGAACAAGGCAGTGATGCCATGACAGCGTACCACAGCCTATTGTGTCATACAAGGCAGGAATGGATCCATGGTCAGCACACCACACTACTATGAGTTCTACACAAGCGACGCGTCAAGATGCCTTCACCACCCAGTGACCGGTTACAAGGCAAGGAGGCATGCCCCACCATAGCCCTTAGGCGAATCAGACCCACCAAGCGAGCATACAAGCCCCATGAACACCACACCAGCCGACCTACAAGCAGGAGCCTGCCAACAGTGACCGCTGAGGATGACATGAACACAACCAGTGAGCTACAGGCAGATGGATTCCAGATGACCACCAACACACAGCCTGAGCCGCTGGATACAAGGCAGGATGGAATCCATGACCACCCCGCACCACCAGACCTGAGCCGTCAGTGATACAAAGGCAGGACTGGACCTGTTGACACACACACCAGACCAAGCCTGGAGCGTGATACAAGGCAGGATGGGTTCATGACACCACCACCACACCAGCTGGCCAGCTGATAAAACAAGGCAGGGGGACCATGGACACCCTAGCCACACCAGCTGACACAACCTGCTACACTCGCTGCTGGAACGTGTATCCCAGCATACACTCATCTTTCCTATCACACACCACAGCCATTGAAAGCTCTCGCTCGAAACATAACCCCGATGCGACATGGATTGCCTAATCTTCGAAGCACTTCCAACGAGGACGCACGGCCTACGCCACGGCTGAGCCATACTGGAGCCATTTTGAATCATATCCCTTTACAACGACCAAGCAGCTGCCCCTCGACAACAACTACGACGGTTGACTTTCCTCACACCACCTAATGATCCCAACGCTAGCCCCAGCTCCATGTCAACCGCTGTACAAGGCAGGAATGGATCCATGCACCACCACCCTCCACCAGCCTTGGCCGTGATACTAAGGCAGGATGGATGCAGACCCCACCACCACCAGCCTGACCAGTGATTACAATGGCGGATGCGTCCATGACACACAACCTTTAGTTACCCCAGCACTTGAAGCGCTATAAGGATCATACTAACCCAACAGCCTGAGCCGCTGATCAAGCAGGGTTAAGGGAGCTCGTCATGACACCCACCACACACCAGCGCAATCCTGCGCTGTAAAGGATAGCATGACCACCGTCTGAGCGCTGATTACAAGGCAGGATGGATCCATGACCCACCAATACGCACCAAAGCCGAGTACCGCTGTGAGACAAGACGACCAGGATGGATCCAATGACCGAGCCACCACACCGCCTGAGGCCGCTGTGGGTATCAACCGCACACGGACCTGCGAAACAAGAGGCAGGATGGATCCATGACCCACCACACCAGCCGGTGAGCCGCTGATACAAGGCAGGATGGATCCATGACACCCACCACCACAAGCCTGAGCACTGATAGCAAGGAAGGAGGATCATGACACCACCACCACCAGCCATGACCGACGCGCTGATACAAGGCAGGATGGATCCATGCCCACCAGCACAACCAGCCTGACGACGTGATAACAAGGGCAGGATGGACATGACACCCCACCACCACCAGCCTAGCCGCTGATACAATGGCAGGATGGATCCATGACACCACCACCACCAGCCGACCGCTGATACAAGGGCAGGATGGATCCATGAACCACACCACAGCAGCCGAGCCGCTGATACAGGCAGGAGGATCATGACACCACCCACCACCAGGCCTGAGCCGCTGAACAAGGCAGGATGGATACCTATGACACCACCACCCACTGAGCCTGGCTGATTAGCAGGCAGGATGGATCCATGACACCACCACAACCAGCCTGAGCCGCTGATACAGGCAGGATGGATCCATGACACCAACCCCCAGCCGACGCCATGATACAAAGGCAGGATGGATCCATGACACCACCACCACCAGCTGACCGCTGATACAAGGAAGGTGGATCCATGACACACACACCACCAGCCTGACCGCTGATACAACGGCAGGATGGACCATGACACCACACCACCAGACTGACCCGCTGATACAAGGCAGGGTCGGATCCATGAACACCACCACCAGTCTGACCCGCTGATTACAAGGAAGGATGGATCCATGACACCAACAACACCAGCTGGACCGCTGATACAAGGCAGGAGGATCATGACACCACCACCACCAGCCGACCCGCTGATACAAGGCGGATGGATCAGACACCACCACCACCGACCGGAAGCCGCTGATACAAGGCAGGATTGGATTCCCATGACACCACCACCCCAGCTACCGCGTTACAAGGCAGGAGGTCCTTTACAACACACGCCGACGTGATACAAGCAGGATGGATCCATGAACACCGACACACCAGCCTGACCCGCTGATACAAGGCAGGATGGATACATGACACACCCACCACCAGAGCCGTGACTGATCAAGGCAGGTCGGATCCATGACACAGCAACACCACAGCTGACGCCGCGTGATACAAGGCAGGATGGATCCATGACACCACCACCAACAGCTGACGACTCTGAACAAGGCAGTGGATGGATCCATGAACACCACCACCACCAGCCGAGCGCTGATACAAGGCAGGATGGATCCATGGACCACCACACCAGCCGAGCGCTTACCAACAGGAGGCCATGAACCCACAGGCCAGCTGATACAAGGCAGGAGGATCAGCCGACACCAGCTGGACCGCGTCAGGGGATTGGACCAGCCCACCACCAGCCTTGACCCGCGATACAAGGCAGGCAGGGATGCCAAGGACACCACACCCACAGCCTGAGCCAGCTTGATACAAGGCAGGATGGATCCATGACACCACCACCACCAGCCTGAGACGTGATACAAAGGAGGATGGATCATGGACACCCACACACCACCCAAGCTGAGCCGCTGATACAAGGCCAGAGGATCCATGACACCCCAGCCACCAGCCTGACCGATGGATACAAGGCAGGATGGATCCATGAACCACACCACCAGCCTGAGCCGATGTGATACAAGGCAGTGAGTGGATCCAGACACCAGCACCACCAGACCTGAGCCGCTGATACAAGAGGCAGGATGGATCATGACCACAGCAACCAGCCTGAGCCGCTGATACAAGGGATGGCGGATACCATGACACCACCACATAAAAGGAGACACGGTAGGAGCCGGACGTAGGAAAAACAAAGGACAGGATAAGGCAGCGATGGCACTCAAACGGCTGAAACCGTGATACAAGAGAGGAGGACCAGCAAGCACACCAGCCTGACCGTTGATGTACAAGTGCAGGAGATCCATGACACCACACACAGCCTGACGCCGGATACAAGCGGCAGGTGGATCCATGACACCACCACCACCAGCCTGACCGCTGATACAAGGCAGGATGGATCCATGACACACGCACCACCAGCCTGACCGCCTGTTATATCAGGCAGGATGGATCCATGACACCACACACCACCAGCTGAGCCGCTGATACGAGGATGGCCTGACACAACCCACGTGAGTAAAGCGATGATCCATGACACCACGCACCACCAGACGGGGGGAAAGCCGCTGAACAAGGCAGGATGGATCCATGACACCACACCACACCGCCCGATAGCCGCTGATACAAGGCAGATGGATCCATGACACCACCACGCACCAAGCCTGACCCGCGCTGGATAACAAGGCAGGGATGGATCCATGACACAACACGCAACTGACCCGGTGATACAAGGCAGGTGGATCCATGACACCAGCCCCACCAGCCTGACCCGCGATACAAGGCAGGATGGACTCCATGACACACCACCACCAGACTGACCCGCGGATACAAGGCATGGATGGATCCATGAACCACACACCAGCCGAGCCGCTGATACAAGGCAGGATGCATACCAGACACCAAGCACCACCGCCTGACCCGCTGGTACAAGGCAGGATGGATCCATGACACCCGACCACACCAGCCTGAGCCGCTGATACAAGGGCAGGATGGATCAATGCACCCACCACCACCAGCTGAGGCCGCCGATTACAAGGCAGGATGGATCCATGGACAACCACCACCACCAGCCTGAGCGCTGATACAAGGCAGGATGGTATCCTAACCACCACCACAGCATGACCGCTGATACAAGGCAGGAGGATCCATGACACCGCACCCCAGCCTGAGCCGATTGATACAAGGGCAGGATGGATACCATGACACCACCACCACCAGCCCTGGACCGCTTGATACCAAGGAGGAGATCCATGACACCACACACCTGAGCGACCTGTGATACAAGGCAGGATGATCCATGACACACCACACACCACGCCTGAGCCCACTGATACAGGGCAGGGATGGATCCATGACACCACAAACACCAGCCGGACCCGCTGATAGCAAGGCAGGATGGATTCCAGGTGACACCACACACCAAGCCTGAGCTTGATACAAGGCAGGATGGGATCCATGACCCGACCACCACCAGCCTGGGCCGCTTGATACAAAGGCAGGACTGGATCATGGACACCACGCACCACCAGCCTGACCCCTGAATCCAAGCGGAGGATCTCATGACACCACGTCACTACCGACAGACGAGCGCGAATTACAAGGGAGGATGGGATCGCGCATGACACCAGCACCACCAGCTTGACCCGGCTGATACAAGCGGAGTGATGCCATGCACCACACCACGCACCCACAACAGATGCCTGACCACCAACCAGCTGATACAAGGCAGGATGGATCCATGACACCACCACCTGTGACCCAGCCTGACCCGCTGTACAAGGCAGGATGGATCCCATGACAACCATCACACAGGCGAGCTGACCGTGATACAGCAGGTGAGGACCATGACACCGCGTCACCCAGCCTGACCCGCTGATACAAGGCAGGATGGATCATGACACCACCACCAGCCTGAGCCCGGATACAAGGCAGGCTGGATCCATGACACCACACCAGACCAGCTGAGCCCGCTGATACAAGGCAGGAGGGATCCATGACACAGCCACCACAGCCTGACCGCTGATACAAGGCAGGAGGGACCATGACACCACCACCACCAGCCTAACCGCTGAATACAAGGCAATCGGCAAGATAACGGCACAGAATACTCATTCAATCTTGGTATGTGAATGAGTTTATTAATCAACCATACACGGCCATTATACCACCATCTGTACGGACCCGCTTGTTCAAAACGCCGACGTGGCATCCAGGACACACACACAGCGTGGCGCTGATAATTGGCAGGTAAGGATCACATGACACAACACCTGCCCTGATACAGATTTTGCACCGGCTCCGAACGAGATGGATCCAGACACACACACAGCTGACATGGATGGCATCACACAGTTTGCCGCAGATTGGCAGGCCCGGAATCCATTCATCCTGATGCCAATCTCCGTTCCACCGACATCCCAAAGAGCCTATTGGATTGAGATCATGGTGACTGTGGAGCCATTTGTTCAGTGACCTCATCTGTCATGTTCAAGACCAGTTGAGAGATTCCAGCTTTAGACCCTGGACGCACTATCCTGCTGAAAGAGCCATCAGATGTACAGGGTACATGTGTGCTCATAAAAGGGATGGGAATGGTCAGAAACAATACTCGGTAGGATGTGGCGTTGACCAAGGGGCCCAAAGACACAATGACACCACCACCACCAGCCTGAGCGCTGATACAAGGCAGGATGGATCCATGACACCACCACCACCAACTGCCGCTGATACAAGGCAGGATGGATCCATGACACCACCACCACCAGCCTGAGCCGCTGATACACGGCAGGATGGATCCATGACACCACCACCACCAGCCTGAGCCGCTGATACAAGGCAGGATGGGATCATAGACACACCAAGCACCACCAGCCTGAGCCGCTGATACACGGCAGGATGGATCCATGACACCACCACCAGACTGAGCCGCTGATACAAGGCAGGATGGATCCATGACACCAGCACCACCTTACAGCCTGAGCGCTGATACAAGGAAGGAGGGATCCATGACACCACCACCACCAGCCTGACCCGTGATTACAAGGCAGGATGGATCCATGACACCACCACCACCAGCCTGAACCGCTGATACAAGGCAGGATGGATCCATGACAGCACCACCACCAGCGCTGAGCCGCTGATACAAGGCAGGAGGGATCCATGACCCCACCACCAACAGCCTGAGCCGCTGATACAAGGAGGGAGGTCCATGCACACCACCCCAGCCTGAGCCGCTGATACAAGGCAGGATGGATCCATGACAACACCACCACCAGCCTGACCGTGATACAAGGCAGGATGGATCATGACACCACCACCACCAGCCGGACCGACGTGAACAAGGCAGGATGGATCCATGACACCACACCAACAGCCTGACCCGTGATACAAGGCAGGATGGACCCATGACACCACCAGCACCAGCTGAGCCGCTGATACAAGGCAGGATGGATCCATGACACACCACACCAGCCTGACCGCTGATACAAGGCAGGATGGATCCATGACACCAGCACCACCAGCCTGACCGCTGATACAAGGCAGGATGGATCATGACACCACCACCACCAGCCTGAGCGCGATGAACAAGGCAGGATGGATCCATGACACCACCACCAGCAGCCTGAGCCGCTGATACAAGGCAGGATGGATCCATGACACCACCACCACCAGCCTGACCCGCTGATACAAGGCAGGATGGATCCATGACACCACCACCAGCCTGAGCCGCTGATACAAGGCAGGATGGATCCAGACACCACCACCACAGCCTGAGCCGCTGATTACAAGGCAGGATGGATCCATGACGACCCACCACCACCAGCCTGACCCGTGATACAATGGCAGGATGATCCTGACCCACCACCAGCCGGACCGCTGAGACAAGGCAGGATGGATCCATGACACCACCACCACCAGCCTGAGCCGCTGGATACAAGGGCAGGAGGATTCCATGACCCCCACACCGCCTGAGCGTAGACAAGGCCAGGATGGATCCAGACACACAGCACACCAGCAGCTGAGCGCTGCTTGATAAACAAAGGCAGGATGGATCACATGACACCACCACACCAGCCTGACACGCTGATACAGGCAGATGGATCCATGACCACCAATCGACTTACAAACGCGGATTACAAATCGAATATTACTCTCCGATTTTCAGGAACTGACTATTGGGGATATATGTTTTGAGAAATTTGACATATTACATCAAAACCCCCTATACAATCAGCGGCACTTTATTAGGCACACCAGCTAGTAACGGGACCCCCTTTGCTTCAGAATGCCTCGATTTCGTGGCATAGATACAACAAGGCTGCTGGAAGCTCCTCAGAGGATTTTGCTCCTATTGACATGATGGCACACAGTTGCCGCAGATTTGCGGCTGCACATCATGATGCCATATCTCCCGTTCACCACATGGTGCCACAGGATGCCTCTATTGGATGAGATTCTGGTGAAGTGGAGGCCCTTGTGTCCAGTGACCTCATTGTCATGTTCAAGAAACCAGTCTGAGATGATTCAGCTTTATGACCAAGGCGATTGATTCACTGCTGAAAGTAAGCCATCAGGGTACGGGTACATTATGCTCAAAAAGGGATGGACATGGTCAGCAACAAAACTCAGTTAGGCTGTGGCTTGTACCAAGGGGCCCAAGAGACACCCTGACCACCACCCCCACCCAGCCTGAGCGCTGATACAAGGCGTGATGGATCCATTCCAACCCACCACCACCAACCTGACCCGCTGATACAAGGACGCGAATGGATCCATGAAACACCAGCACCAGCCTGAGCCGCGATGATACAAGGCAGGATGGATCCATGACACCACCCACCACCAGCCTGAGCCGCTGATACAAGGCAGGATGGATGCCATGACACCAGCACCACAGCCTGAGCCGCGGATACCAGGCAGGATGGATCCATGACACCACCACCAGCCTGAGCGCTGATACAAGGCAGGATGGATCCATGACACCAGCCCACCAGCAGCTGAGCCGTGATACAAGGCAGGATGGATCATGACACCACCACCACCAGCCTGACCCGCTGATACAAGGCAGGATTGGGATGCTCATGACACCACCACCACCAGGCCATGAACCGCTGATACAAGGCAGGATGGATCATGACACCACCACACCAGCCTGAGCCGCTGATACAAGGCAGGAGGATCCATGACCCCACACCACCAGACTGAGCCGCTGATACAAGGCAGGATGGATCCATGACACCACCACCACCAGCCTGAGCCGCTGATACAAGGCAGGATGGATCCAGAACCCCACCCACCACCAGCCTGACCCGCTGATACAAGGCAGGATGGATCCATGACCCCACCACCACCAGCCGGAGCGCTGATACAAGGCAGGGATGGATCCATGACACCCCACCACCAGCCTGAGCCGCTTGATACAAGGCAGGATGGATCCATGACCCCACCACCCAGCTGAGCCGTGATACAAGGCAGGATGGATCCATGACCCAGCACACCAGCAGCCTGAGCCGCTGATACAAGGCAGGATGGATCCATGACACCACCACCACCAGACTGACCCGCTGATACAAGGCAGGATGGATCCATGACCCCACACACCAGCTGAGCCGTGATACAAGGCAGGATGGATCCATGACACCACCACCACCAGCCTGACCGGTGATACCAAGGCAGGAGATCCATGACACCACCACCACCAGCCTGAGCCACTGATACAAGGCAGGATGGATCCATGACACCACCCACCTCCATAGCCTGACCCGCTGATACAAGGCAGGAGGATCCTGACACCACCACCACAAGCCTGACCGCGTTGATACAAGGCAGGATGGTACCATGACACACCACCACCAGCCTGAGCCGCTGATACAAGGGCAGGATGGATCCATGACACCACCGCCACCAGCTGAGCCGTGATACAAGGCAGGATGGATCCATGACACCATCCCCACCAGCCTGAGCCGTGAACAAGGCAGGATGGATCCATGACACCAGCCCCACCAGCACTGAAGCCGCTGATACAAAGGAAGGAGGATCCATGCACCACCACCACCCTGAGAGCCGCTGATTTACAAGGCAGGATGGATCCATGACACCAACCCACCAGCCTGAAGCCGTGATACAAGGCAGGATGGATCATGACACCACCACCACCAGCTGACCCGCTGATAAAGGCGGATGGATCAAGACATACCACAGCTGAGCGGGATACAAGGCGGATGGATCCATGACACCAGCACCCAGCCTGACCCGCTGATACAAGGGCAGGATGGATCCATGACACCACCACCACCAGTCTGAGCCGCCTGATACAAGGCAGATGGATCCATGACACCACCCACCACCGAGCATGACCCGCTGATGACAAGGCAGGATGGATCCATGACACCACCACCACCAGCTGACCGCGATACAAGGCAGGATGGATCCATGACACCAGCAACCACCAGCCTGACCCGCTGATACAAGGCAGGTGGATCCATGACACCACCACCACAGCCGACCCGCTGATACAAGGCCAGGAGGATCCATGACACCACCAACACCAGCCTGACCCGCTGATACAAGGCAGAGAATGGCCATGAACACCAAGCACCACCAGCCTACCCGTGAGTTACAAGGCAGGATGGATCATGACACACACCACCAGCCTGACCCGATGACAAGGCAGGATGGATCCATGACACCCCCACCAACCAGCCGGACCCGCGATACAAGGCAGGATGGATCATGACACCAGCACACAGCCTGAGCCGCTGATATACAAGGCAGGATGGATCCATGACACCAAGCACCACCACGACCTGAGACGCTGGATACAAGGAGGATGGAGTCCATGACACCACACCACCAGCCGAGCGCAGATTGATACAAGGCAGGATGGATCCATGACACCACCACCACCAGCCCTGAGACGCTGATACAAAGGCCGAGGATGATCCATGACACCACCACCACAAGCTGAGCCGCGATACAAGGCAGGATGGATCCATGACCACAACCACACCAGCCTGAGCCGCTGATACAAGGCAGGATGGATCCATGACACACACCACACCAGCTGAGCCGTGATACAAGGCAGGATGGATCCATGAACACCAGCACCACAGCCTGACCGCCTGATACAAGGCAGGATGGGATCCATGACACCCAGCACCACCAGCCTGACCCGCTGATACAAGGGAGGATGGATCCATGCACCACCACACAGCCTGAGCCGCTGATACAAGGCAGGATGGATCCATGACACCACACCAACAGCCTGAGCCGCTGATACAAGGCAGGATGGATCCATGACACCACCACCACCAGCCTGAGCCACGCTGAGATACAGGCAGGATGGATCCATGACACACCACCACCAGCCTGAGCCGATACAAGGCAGGATGGATCCATGACACCACCACCACCAGCCTGAGCGCTGATTACAAAGGCAGGATGGATCCATGACACCAGCACCACCAGCGCTGAGCCGCTGATACCAAGGAGGATGGATCATGACACCAGCACCACCAGCCTGGCCGCTGATACAAGGGCAGGATGGATCCATGACACACCCACCCACCAGCCTGAGTCCGCTGATACAAGGCAGGATGGATCCATGACCACCACCACACCGCCTGACCCGCTGATTACAAGGCAGGATGGATCCATGAACCACCAGCACCAGCCTGACCCGCTGATACAAGGCAGGATGGACAATGACACCACCACCACCGCGCATGACCCGCTGATACAAGGCAGATGGATCCATGACACCAGCACCACAAGCTGACCGCTGATACAAGGCAGGAGGATCATGACACCACCCACCACCAGCCTGACCCGCTGATTACAAGGCAGGATGGATCCATGCACACACCACAAAGCACCAGCTGACCCGCTGATAAAAGGCAGGATGGATCCATGACACCAGCACCCCCAGCCTGACCCGCTGATACAAGGCAGGATGGAGACCATGACACCACCACCACAGCCTGAACCGTAACAAGGCAGGAGGATCCATGACACCAGCACCACCAGCCTGCCCGCTGATACAAGGCAGGATGATCCATGACCACCACCACCACCGCTGACGCGCTGATACAAGGCAGCATGGATCCATGACACCACCACCACCAGCCTGACCCGCTTGATACAAGGCAGGATGGATCCATGACACCCACCACACCAGCTGAAGCCGCTGATACAAGGCAGGATGGATCCATGACACCACACACCCAGCCTGGCGCCTGATTACAAGGCAGGATGGATCCATGACCCACCACACACACCGAGCCTTACGGCCCGCTGATTACAAGGCAGGATGGATCCATGACACCAGCACCACCAGCCTGGAGCCGCTGATTAACAAGGCAGGATGGATCCATGACACCAGCACCACCAGCCTGAGACCGCTGAATACATAGGCAGGATTGGCCATGAAACACCGCACACCCAGCCTGAGCCGCTGATAACAGAGGCAGGATGGATCCGATGACACCACCACCACCAGCATGAAGCGCTGATACAGGCCAGGATGGGATTGACACCACCACCACCAGCCTGAGCCGCTGATTAAAGGCAGGATGGATCATGGACCACAGCACCAGCCTGAGCCGCTGATGACCCAAAAGGCAGGATGGATCCATGACACACCACCACCAGCCTAGAGCTGATACAAGGCAGGATGGGATCCAGGACACCACACCACCAGCCCTGAGCCGCCTGATACAAGGCAGGATGGATCAGACACCAGCACAACCAGCCTGAGCCCGCTGATACAAGGCAGGATGGATCCATGACAACACACCAAGCCTGAGCCGATCGATACAAGGCAGGATGGATCCATGCACCACCACCACCAGCCTGAGCCGCTGATACAAGGCAGGAGATCCATGACACCACCACCCACCAGACTGACGCTGCTGAGTTACAAGGCAGGATGGATCCATGACACCACCAGCCACCAGCCTGAGCCGTACAAGGAAGGATGGATCCAGTGACACCAACACCACCAGCTGAGCCGCTGATACAAGGCAGGATGGATTCCCCATGACACCAGCAACCACCAGCCTGAGCCGCTGATACAAGGCAGGATGGATCCATGACACCAGACAACACCAGCCTGAGCGCTGATAAAGGCAGGATGGATCCATGACACCACGCACCACCAGCCTGACCGCGTGAACAAGGCAGGATGGATCCATGACACCACCACACCAGCCTGACCCGCTGATACAAGGCAGGATGGATCCATGACACCCACCAGCACCAGCCTGACCCGCTGATACAAGGCAGGATGGATCCATGGCACACCAGCAACCAGCCTGACCGTGATACACGGACAGAGATCTGACACCCAGACCACCAGCCTGACCGCTGATACAAGGCAGGTGGATCCATGGGACACCACCACCACCAGCACGACCCGCTGATAAAGGCAGGATGGATCCATGACACCACAGACCAGCGGACCCGTGATTACAAGCAGGAGGATCATGACCACAGCACCACCAGCCTGACCGCTGATACAAGGCAGGATGGATCCAGACAAACAACCACACCCAGCCTGACCCGCTGAGACACAGGCAGGATGGATCATGACACCACACCACCAGGCCTGAGCCGCTGATACAAGGCAGGATGGATTTCCCCCCCCATGACACCACCAGCACCAGCCTGAGCCGCTGATACAAGGCAGGATGGCCCATGACACCACCACCACCAGCCTGAGCCGCTGTACAAGGCAGGATGGATCCATGACCACCAGCACAGCCACACAGCCTGCAAGCCGCTGAGCAATAGCAGGGGAATCATGACACCAGCACACCAGCCTGGACCGGTGATACAAGACGGATGGTCCATGCACCCACCAGCCTGAGCCGCTGATACAAGGCAGGATGGATCCATGACACCAGCACCACCACCAGCCTGAGCCGCTGTACAAGGGCAGGATGGATCCCCATGACACCACCACCACCAGCCTGAGCGCTGATACAAGGCAGGATGGATCAATGACACCACCACCAGCCTGAGCCGATGATACAAGGCAGGATGGATCCATGACACCACACCACCAGCCTGAGAAAGACTGGATACTGGTGTCATGGATCCATCCTGCCTTGTATCAGCGGGTCAGGCTGGTGGTGGTGGTGTCATGGATCCATCCTGCCTTGTGTCAGCGGGTCAGGCTGGTGGTGGTGGTGTCATGGTGTCTTTGGGCCCCTTGGTAACGCCACAGCCCACCTGAGTATTGTTGCTGAGCATGTCCATCCCTTTATGAGCACAATGTCCCCTGTAACATCTGATGGCTACTTTCAGCAGGATAATGCGCCATGTCATAAAGCTGGAATCATCTCAGACTGGTTTCTTGAACATGACAATGAGGTCACTGGACACAAATGGCCTCCACAGTCACCAGATCTCAATCCAATAGAGCATCTTTGGGATGTGGTGGAACGGGAGATTCGCATCATGGATGTGCAGCCGACAAATCTGCGGCAACTGTGTGATGCCATCATGTCACTATGGAGCAAAATCTCTGAGGAGCTTCCAGCACCTTGTTGTATCTATGCCACGAAGAATTGAGGCAGTTCTGAAGGCAAAAGGGGGTCCAACCCGTTACTAGCATGGTGGACCTAATAAAGTGGCCGCTGAGTGTATGTTACAGTACAGACCAAAAGTCTGCACTCCCCTCCTCATACAAAGATTTCTGTATTTTCCTGACTATAATAATTGTAGATTCGCACTGAAGGCATCAAAACTCTGACTTATCAAATGTGGAATTATAGAACAAACAGTGTGAGACCCCGGAGAATCTCTTATACTCCAGGTCCTTATGCTGTGATCACTGCTCTGCACAGTCTGGGCTTCTCTCCATGAGATACAAGAGGTAGTCACCTGGAGAGGTACAAGAGGTAGTCACCTGGAGAGGTACAAGAGGTAGTCACCTGGAGAGGTACAAGAGGTAGTCACCTGGAGAGGTACAAGAGGTAGTCTTCATCAGTCTTGGAGGAGATCCCTGAGATGCTCAGCATTAGTTGGTACTTTTGCCTTCACTCTGCGGTCCAGCTCACCCCAAACCATCTGGATAGGGTCAGGTCACATGGTGCAGCCCCCCCATCACTCTCCTTCTTGGTCACATAGCCCTTACTCAGCCTGGAGGTGTTTGGGGTCATTGTCCCGGCCTCATGTCAACCAGTTTCTTTGTAGCGCTTGATGGTTTTTGCAGGTTTTGCACTTGGAGACACTTTTAATGTTTTGCCAATTTTTCGGACTGACCTTCATGTCTTATAGTAATGGCGGCCGCTTGTTTTTCATTTCTTAGCTGCTTTTTTTGGCCATAATACAAATTCTATGAGTCTATTCAGTAGGATGATCAGCCATGTATCCACCTGACTCCTGCACAACTGTTGCCCCAACCCCAATTATATGGCATGAAATACCCCTTATTACCCCTGACAGGGCACCTGTGATGTGACAACCTCTTGTTCATCTCCAGGTGGCTCCCTCTTGTACCTCTCCAGGTGGCTCCCTCTTGTATCTCTCCAGGTGGCTCCCTCTTGTACCTCGCCAGATGACTCCCTCTTGTATCTCTCCAGGTGACTACCTCTTGTATCTCTCCAGGTGACTACCTCTTGTATCTCTCCAGATGACTCCCTCTTGTACCTCTCCAGGTGACTCCCTCTTGTACCTCTCCAGGTGACTCCCTCTTGTACCTCTCCAGGTGACTCCCTCTTGTACCTCTCCAGGTGACTCCCTCTTGTACCTCTTGGTGGCCTGGAACGTGGCATGGTTGTTGGGTGCCAGAAGGCTGTCTGAGTATTTCAGAACTGCTGATCTACTGTATTTGTTCACGCACAACCATCTCTAGGTTTCGAAAATGGTCCGAAAAAAGAAAAAACTCCAGTGATCGGCAGTTCTGTGGGCTAAATGCCTTTTTGATGCCAGAGGTCATAGGAGAATGGGGCAGACTGGTTCGAGCGGATAGAAAGGCAACAGTACCTCAAATCACCACCCTTACAACAAGGTAGGCAGAAGAGCATCTCTGAACGCCATAGTACTTCCAACTCTGAGGCAGATGTGCTACAGCAGCAAAGCCCACACCGGGTTGCCACTCCTTTCACTAACAGAAACTGAGGCACAATTTGCAAAGCCTAATTGGACATAGAAATGAAAAACGTTCCGTGGTCTGATAGTCTGATTTCTCTGCGACCTCAGATGGTGGCAGAATTTGGCCAACACATGACTCATGGTCCATCCGCTTGTATCAGCTCAGCTGGTGTGGTGTTCATGGATCAGCCTGCCTTGAATCACGCATGCTGGGGGGTGGTCATGATCCATCCTCTTTGCCTGCTCCCCCCCGCCTTGTATCAGCGCGTTCAGGCTGGGTGGTGGTGTGCATGGATCCATGCCTGCCTTGTATCACCTCACGGGTCGCTGTGGTGGTGTCATGGATCCATCCTGCCTTGTATCACGGTCGTGCTGGTGTGTGTGGTGTCATGATCCATCCTGCCTTGTATCAGCGGCTCAGGCTGCTGGTGGTGGTGGTGTCATGATCCATCCTGCTTGTATCAGGGGTCAGGCTGGTGGTGGTGGTGTCATGATCCATCCTCCTTGTATCAGCGGTTCAGGGCTGGTTGTGCTGTGTCATGGATCCATCCTCCTGCCTTGTATCAGCGGCTCAGGCTGGTGTTGGTTGGTGTGTGCATGATCCATCCTGTGCCTGGACAGCGGTCAGGCTGTTGGTGGTGGTGTCATGAATCCATCCTGCCTTGTATCACGGTCAGGCTGGTGGTTGGTGGTGTCATGGATCCATCCTGCCTTGTATCAGCGGGGTCGGCTGGTGTGGTGTCATGGATCCATCCTGCCTGTATCAACGGCTCAGCTGTGGTGGTGGTGTCATGGATCCATCCTCCTTGTATCAGCGTCGCTCATGGCTGGTGGTGGGTGTCATGGATCCATCCTGCCTTGTATCAGCGGGTCAGCTGGTGGTGGTGTGTGTCATGGATCCATCCTGCCCTTGTATCCCACGCGGCTTCAGGCTGGTGGTGGTGGTGGTCTGGATCCATCCTGCCTTGTACCAGCGGCTCAGTGCTGGTGGTGGTGGTGTCATGGATCCATCCTGCCTTGGATCAGCGGGGTCAGGCTGGTGTGTGGTGTGTCATGGATCCATCCTGCCTTGTATCAGCGGCTCAGCTGGTGTGGTGGGGTTGATGGATCCATCCTGCTCTGTATCACATCGGTCGGCTGTGGTGGTGGTGTCATGGATCCATCCTCCTTGTATCAGCGGGTCAGGCTGGTGGTGGTGGTGTCATGGATCATCCTGCGCCTTGTATCAGCGGCCAGGCTGGTGGTGGCGGGTCATGGTCCATCCTGCCTTGTTATCAGCGGTCAGGCTGTGGTGGTGGTGTCATGGATCCATCCTGCCTTGTATCAGCGGGCTCAGAGGCCTGGTGGTGGTGGTGTCTCATGGACCTCCTGCCTTGTATCAGCGGTCGCTGGTGGGTGTGTCATGGATCCATCCTGCCTGTATCACGGTCAGGCTGGTGGCTGTGGTGTCATGGTCCATCCTGCCTTGTATCAGCGGTCAGGCTGGTGTGGTTGGTGTCATGATCCATCCTGCCGTGATCAAGCGGGTCAGCTGTGCTGGTGGTGTCATGGATCCATCCTGCCTTTATCAGCGGTCAGGCTGGTGGTGGTGGGTGTCATGGATCCATCCTGCCTTGTCAGCGGTCCGCTGGTGGTGGTGGTGTCATGGATCCATCCTGCCCTTGTATCAGCGGGTCAGCTGGTGGTGTTTTTCATGGATCCATCCTGCCTTGTGATCAGCGGTCATCTGGTGGTGGTGTGGTCATGGATCCTCCTGCCTTGTAATCAGCGGCTCAGGCTGGTGGTGTGGTGTCATGATCCATCCTGCCTTGTACAGCGGCTCGGCTCTGGTGTGGTGTGTCCATGATCCATCCTGCCTTGTATCAGCGGGCTCAGGCTGGTGGTGGGTGTGTCATGGATCCATCCTGCCTGTATCAGCGGCTCCGGCGGTGGGTGGTGGTGTCATTGACCATCCTGCCTGTGTATCAAGCGGCTCAGGCTGGTGGGTGGTGCGTGTATGGATCCATCCTGCCTTGTATCAGCGGGTCCGCTGAGTGGTGTGGTGTCATGATCCATCCTGCCTTGTATCAGCGGTAGGCTGGTGGTGGTGGTGTCATGGATCCTCCTGCCGTTTAATCCACGCGTCTCAGGCTGGTGTGGTGGTGTCATGGATCCATCCTGCCTTGTAACAGCGGCTCAGGCGGGTGGTGCTGGTGTCATGGATCCATCCTGCCTTGTATTCATGGCCGCTCAGGCTGGCTGGTGGTGTCATGGATCCATCCTGCCTTTATCAAGCCGGCTCAGGCTGGTGGTGGTGGTGGTCATGGATCCATCCTGCCTTGTATCACGGGCTCAGCTGGTGGCTGGTGGTGTCATGGATCCATCCTGCCTTGTTCAGCGGGTCAGGGGTGGTGGTGGTTGTCATGGATCCATCCTGCCTTGTATCGACGGGTCCTGGCTGGTGGTGTGTGCATGGTCCATCCTGGCCTTGTATCAGCGTGTCAGGCTGGTGGGGTGGTGTCATGGATCCATCCTGCCGTGTATCAGGCGGTCAGGCTGGTGGTGGTTGGTGTCTGGAGTCCATCCTGCCTTGTATCAGCGGTCAGCTGTTGAGTGCTGTGTATGGGATCCATCCTGCCTTTCCAGCGGCTTCAGGCTGGATGTGGTGGTGTCATGGTCCTCCTGCCTTTGTATCAGCGCTCAGGCTGGTGTTGGTGTGTCATGGATCCATCCTGCTTGTATCAGCGGTCGGCTGTGGTGGTGTGGTGGTCATGGCTCCGAGTCGCTGCATGGATCCATCCTGCCTTGATCAGCGGCTCAGGCTGGTGGTGGTTGGTGTCATGGATCCATCCTGCCTTGTATCAGTCAGCGGCTCAGGCTGGTGGTGGTGGTGTCATGGATCCATCCTGCCTTGTAATCACGGGTCGGGCTGGTGGTGGGGGTGTCATGGATCCATCCTGTCTTGTACCAGCGTCAGGCTGGTGTGGTGGTGTATGGATCCATCCTGCCTTGTATCAGCGGCTCAGGTGGTGGTGGTGGTGTCATGGATCCATCCTGCCTTTAATCAGCGGTCCAGGCTGGTGGTGGTGGTGTCATGGATCCATCCTGCCTTGTTCAGCGGGGTCAGGCTGGTGGTGGTGGTGTCTGGTCCACCTGCCTTGTATCAGCGGGGTCGGCTGGGCGTGGTGGTGCATGGATCCATCCTGCCTTGTATCAGCGGGTCAGGCTGGTGGTGGTGGTGTCATGGATCCACCTGCCTTGTATCAGCGGGTCAGCTGGTGGTTGGTGGTGCATGGATCCATCCTGCCTTGTATCAGCGGGTCATGGCTGGTGGTAGTGGTGGTCCATGGATCCATCCGGCCTTGTATCAGCGGGTCAGGCTGGTGGTGCTGGGTGTCAGGGATCCATCCTGCCTTGATCAGGGCGGGTCAGGCTGGTGGTGGTGGTGTCCTATGGATCCATCCTGCCTTGTATCAGCGCTCGCTGGTGTGGTGGTGTCATGGATCCATCCTGCCTTGTATCAGCGTAGTCAGGCTGGTGGTGCGTGGTGTCATGGATCCATCCTGCCTTGTATCACGGGTCAGGCTGGTGGTGGTGGTGTCATGGATCCATCCTGCCTTGGTATCAGGATAGCGGCTACAGGCTTTACGTATGTGGTGGTGTCATGGATCCCCCCCTGCCTTGTAATCATCAGGCGGCTCATGCTGGGTGGTGGTGGTGTCATGATCCATCCTGCCTTGTATCAGCGGGTCAGGCTGGTGGTGGTGGTGTCATGGATCCCCTGCCTTGTATCACGGCTCAGGCTGGTGGTGGTCGGTGTCATGGATCCAGTCCTGCCTTGTATCAGCGGCGTCACTGGTGGGTGGTGGTGATCATGGATCCATCCTCTCCTTGTATCAGCGGCGTCAGGCTGGTGGTTTGGTGTCATGGATCCTCCTGCCTGTATCAGCGGCGATCCGGCTGTGTGGTGGTGGTGTCATGGGTCCATCCTGCCTTGTAACGACGGCTCACTGGTGGTGCTGGTGTCATGGATCCATCCTGCCTTGTATCAGCGGTCAGGCTGGTGGTGGTTTTGTGTCATGGATCCATCCTGCATTGTACACGGCTTCTGTAGGTCTGGTGGTTGTGTGTCATGGATCCATCCTGCACTTGTATCATCGGTCAGGCTGGTGGTGGTGGTCATGGATCCACCCTGCCTTGTAAGCAGCGGTCAGGCTGGTGGTGGTGGTGTCATGGATCCATCTGCCTTGTATCAGCGGCTTCAGGCGGTGTGGGTGGTGTCATGGATCCATTCCTCCTGCCTTGTATCACTCTCAGGCTGGTGTGTGGTGTGTCATGGATCCATCCTACCTTGTATCAGCGGTCAGGCTTGGTGCTGGTGGGTGTCATGGATCCTCCTGCCTTGTATCAGCGGCTCAGCTGGTGGTGGTGGTGTCATGGATCCATCCTGCCTTGTATCACTGCGTCAGGCTGTTGGTGGTTGGTGTCATGGATCCATCCTGCCTTTTATCGCGGTCAGGCTGGTGGTGGTGGTGTCATGGATCCATCCTGCACTTGTATCAGCGGGTCAGGCGGTGTGGTGCTAGGTGTCCATGGAATCCATCCTACCTATTGTATCAGCGGCGTCAGCTGGTGGTGGTGGGTGTCAGGATCCATCCTGCCTTGTATCAGCGGCGTCAGGCTGGTGGTGGTGTGTCATGGATCCATCTTCCTGCCTTGTATCAAGCGGGTCAGGCTGGTGGTGGTGGTGTCATGGATCCTCCTGCCTTGTATCACATGCTCCGGCGGGTGGTGGTGGTGTCATGGATCCATCCTGCCTTGTATCACGCGTGTCGGCTGGGGTGGTGGTGTCATGGATCCATCCTGCCTTGTATCAGCGCCAGGCTGTGGTGGTTGTCATGGATCCATCCTGCCTTGTTGCCGGCTCGGCTGGTGGTGTGGTGTCATGGATCCATCCTGCCTTGTTATCAGCGGGTCAGGCTGGTGGTGCGGTGTCATGGATCCATACTGCCTTGTAAATCAGGCGTCAAGGCTTGTGGTGGTGGTGTTCATGGATCCATCCTGCCTTGCTCACGGTCAGCTGGTGGGTGTGTCTGATCCATCCTGCCTTGTATCAGCGGTCAGGCTGGTGGTGGTTGGTGTCACTGACTCATCCTGCCTTGTATCAGCGGGTCAGGCTGGTGGTGGTGGTGTCATGGGTCCAATCCTGCCTTGTATCAGCGGTCAGGGCTGTTGGTGGTGGTGCCATGGATCCATCCTGCCTTGTATCAGCGGGTCAGGCGGTGGTGCCGGTGGTGTCATGGTATCCATCCTGCCTTGTAGCAGCGGCTCAGGCCTGGTGGTGGTGTGTCATGGATCCATCCTGCCTTGTATCACAGCGTCAGGCTGGTCGGGTGGTGCATGGATCCTCCTCCTTGTATAGCGGCCTCAGGCTGGGTGGTGTCATGGATCCATCCTGCCTTGTATCACAGCCGGGATCAGGCTGGTGTGGTGGTGTCATGGGATCCATCCTGCCTTGTATCAGCGGTCAGTCTGGTGTGGTGGTGTCATGGTGTCTTGGCCCTTGTACGACAAGCCACAGCCTACCTGAGTATTGCTGTCTGACCATGCGGTCCATCCCTTTATGAGCCCAATGTTACCCTGTAACTCTCTGATGGCTACTTCAGCAGGATAATGCGCCATGTCATAAAGCAGGAAGCCATCTCAGACTGTTTTCTGAACAGACAATGAGGTCACTGGACACAAATGGCCTCCACAGTCACCAGATCTCAATCCAATAGAGCATCTTTGGGATGTGGTGGAACGGGAAAGATTCGCATCATGGATTGCAGCCGCAAATCTGCGGCAACTGTGTGATGCCATCATGTCACTATGGAGCAAAATCCTTGAGAGCTTTTCCACACCATCCTTGTTTTCCAGTGACCCGCTCTGTACCTCTCCAGGTGAGCTCCTCTTGTACTCATCAGGAGAAGTCCCAACTGTGCAGAGCAGTGATCACAGATCACAAGGACACTGGAGTATAAGAGATTCCCGGGTCTCACACTGTTTTGCGCTATAATTCCACATTAATAATAAGAGTTTTGATGCCCTTCGTGCGAAATCTACCAATTATTATAGTTCAGAGAAACATACAGAAATCTTTGTCATGAGAGGGAGTGCAGATCTTTGGTCTGTTCTTGTGTGTGTTATAATATTATAGTCTGTTCACTGTTATGATTTGTCTCGGTAAGACTTTCCATAATGGAATGAGCTCAGAGCGGGAACTTCCCGCTTGAGAGGAGGATGTTGATCTCCCTGGGTTTGGGTGTGCATTGTCCAGGTTTGACGAGGGTTTAAATGAGGCACACGGAGCCCCCTGTATTGGTGTGATTCAGTATCACCTTTAATTTCAAACCATATATATGTGCTTTCAGGTTTGAAACAATCTATGGATAGACCTGGGGGCGAATGGACCAGAGCGCGGCCCCCCGGAAGGTTGGGTGGGGAGGTTGCAGCCCAGCGTCTGGTTGGATAATTCTCTCTTAACATCTGTAAAATCTCTTTGGGCTGTTTGCCGCTGATCTCTCGTCCGCGGGGCTCGGGGCTAGTGTAGCAAAGACAACGCGGAAGATAAACAATGGGAAAGGAGGCGGGTGTGGGAAGATCCGCCCCCAGGACCCTCCCCTGCTGCCCACCTCTACCATCCGACATGCGGCTCTCGTCATGCATATCGTGATTGTACGTGTTCTGCGCAGGTCGGTCAATCCGGGAGTGAGTGCGGGGGCGGGGGTGGGGTAAGGGGGGGGGGGGGTACACAGCCAAGATTTTTCAGGACACTGATTTTTTTTTTGGTTTTAAGAAAACCACTTTAAAAAAAAAAAAAACTGTGTCATTGCCCTTGGAGGATTGGAAGAGAATCGTGGAGCCCGCCGCTCGCCGCAGGGGTAGGTGGTCACTACAGTATGCGTTGAGTCCCCGATGTCGCTCAGTGCTGCCCCCACCAAGGCTGGAGAATGCTGGAGTTTAGCCATCGAAGACGTGTCCTGGATCAAACCGGACCTAGACTGGTGACCACTTCTTATCCCTGTTTTCAGCATCAGCTGTGAAGAGACAGAAAGAGACAACATCAAGAAAAACTTCCTTATTGATTGCCAGCAGTGTAATCAGACCTCACACTGCTGATGCTTCTGGCAGCCAGGGGCTCAGTGTAAAGGTGTGGGACGGGCCAGGGGCTGCAGTGTATATAGCACAGGTGGTGTTCGGGGCGGGCCTCAAGGAGTAAAGTGTTGGACGGGCTGGTGGGCGCACAGTTGTGACTAAAGCACAGTGGTGTGAGGTAGGGGGTGCGGGCAGGGCTGAGGCTGCAGTGTTAAAGCACAGTGGGTGTGGGGCAGGGGGGAGCTGCAGTGTAAAGCACAGTGGGTGGGGGCGGCTGGGATGCAGTGTAAAGCACAGTGGGTGTGGGGGGTAGGGCTGGGGCTGCAGTGTGTAAAGCACAGTTGGGTGTGGGGCAGGGTGGGAGCTGCAGTGTAAAGCACAGTGGGTGTGTGGTAGGGCTGGGGCGGCCAGTGTAAAGCACAGTGGGTGTGGGGCAGGGTGGGAGCTGCAGTGTAAGCACCGGGGTGTGGGGGGCAGGTTGGTCTGCAGTTGTAAAGCACAGTGGCGGTGGCAGGGCGAGGTCCATGTAAAGCCAACAGTGGGTGTGGGCAAGGGTGGGAGCTGTCAGTGTACAAGCACAGTGGGTTAAGGGGAGGGCTGGGGCGCAGGTAAAGCACAGTGGGTGTGGGGCAGGGATTGGGAGCTGCAGTGTAACGCACAGTGGGTGTGGGGTACGGGTGGGTCTGCAGTGTAAAGCACAGTGGGTAAGGGGCAGGCTGTTGCTGCAGTGTAAGCAAAGTGGGTGTGGGGTGAGGGGTTGGTTGTGTGGTCGGGCGGCAGTGTAAAGCAACATGGGTGCAGGGCGGGGCTCGCAGTGTAAAACCACAGTGGGTGTGGGAGGTAGTGGGGTGCGGGGCGGGGCTGCAGTGCAAAGCACAGTGGTGTGGGGTAGGGGTGGGTGGCGGGGGCTGCAGTGTTAAAGGCACAGTGGTGTGTGGGGTAGGTGGTGGGTGCGGGGGCTGCAGTGTAAGCACAGTGGGTGTGGGTTACGGGTGGGTGCGGGCAGGGCCTGGGCTGCAGTGTGTTAAAGCACAGTGGGGTGTGGGGCAGGTCTGGGTGCCTCAGTGTAAGCACAGTGGGTGGGGGTAGTGGTGGGTGCCGGGGCAGGGGTTCAGTGTAAAGCACAGTGGGGTACGGCAGCCGGGGTCTGCAGTGAGTAAAAGCACAGTGGTGTGGGGCAGGGCTGGGGCTGCATGTAAAGCACAGGTGGTGTGTGGGTAGGGGTGGGTGCGTGGCAGGGTCTGCAGTGTTAAAGCACAGTGCGGTGCAGGGCGTGGGCTGCAGTGTAAAGACAGTGGGTGTTGGGGCAGGGCTGGGCTGTCAGTGTACAGACAGTGGGTGTGGGGCAGGTGCTGGGGCTTGCAAGCTTTAAGCAAGTGGTGTGTGGGGCAGGGGCGGGGCCTGCAGTTAAAGCACAGTGGTGTGGGTAGCGGTGGGTGCGGGGCCCAGGGGCTGCAGTGTAAAGCACGTGGGATGTGGGGTAGGGGTGGGTGCGGGGCGGGGCTGCAGTGTAAGACCAGTGGGTGTGGGTGTAGGGGCGTGGGTGCGGGGGCAGGGGCTGCAGTGAAAGCACAGTTGGGTGGGGGGTAGGGTGGGTGCGGGGGCAGGGCTTGCAGTTTAAAGACAGTGGGTGGTGGTAGGGGTGGGGTGCGGGCAGGGCTGCAGTGTAAAGCACAGGGGTGTGGGGTGAGGGGTGGGTGCCGGGGTCGAGGGCTGCAGTGTAAGCCACAGTGGTTGTGGGTAGGGGGGGTGAGGGCAGGGGCTGCAGTGTAAAGCACAGTGGGCGGCGGGTCAGTGGCTGGGGCTGCAGTGTAAAGCACAGTGGGTGTGGGGTAGGGGTGGGGTCGGGCCCCCCGCAGGGCGCGCGTAGTAAAGCACATGGTTGTGGGGCAGGGATGGGCTGCGTTTAAAGCACAGGGGTGCGGGGGCAGGCTGGGCTGCAGTGTAAAGCACGTGGGGTTGATTGTGGTAGGGGTGGGTGCGAGGGGCAGGGGTCCGCAGTGTAAGCACAGTGGGTGTGGGGTAATGGGTGGGCGGGGCTGGGGGCTGCAGGTAAAGTCACAGTGGGTGCGGCTGGGGCTGCAGTGTAAAGCACAGAGGGTTTGGGTGGGGGTAGGGGTGGGTGCGGGGGCGGGGCTGCAGGTAGGTGAGTGAACATGGTGGGTGTGGGTAGGGGTGGGTGAGGGGCAGGCGCTCAGTGTAAGCCACCGTGGTGTGTGGTAGGGTGGGTGCGGGGCAGGGGTGCAGTGTAAAGCACAGTGGTCTTGGGGGTGGGTGCCGGGGCAGGGGCAGCAGTGTAAGCCCGTGGGTGGTGGAGGTAGGGTGGGGGGTGCGTGGGCGGGGGCTGCAGTGTAAAGTCACAGTGTTTGGTGGTAGGGGTGGGTGCGGGGCGGGGGCTGCAGGGTAAAGGCACAGGGGTGTGGGGAGGGTGTGGTGCGGTGCGGGGGCTGCAGGTAAAGCACAGTGGGTGTGGGGTTAGGGGTGGTGCGGGTGGCAGGGGCTGCCAGTGTAAAGCACCAGTGGGTGTGGGGTGGGTGCGGGCAGGGCTGCATTGTAAAGCACAAGTGGTGTGTGGGGTGGGTGCGGGGCCAGGGCTGCAGTGTGTAAAGTCATTGTGGGGGGCGGCCTCACCTCGTTGTGCGTTGTTTGAGAAGGTCTTCTGCGCTGGTCATCATGCGCTCGGGTCTTGTCTCCGCTCTCCGAGCCTCGTCCCTCTCTCACTCACAGCCTGCTGGCGAGCTCGGTGCTCAGTATCCGCTTGCCCACTTCCGGTGGGACGCCCCTTTAACCACCCACCCTTCCACGCTCCTTGCTGCCCGGGATATGCTCTGCCAGGGTAGCGGGAGCGATCCCCGCTGTGGCTTGTCCAACAAGACACAGAAAGTGATCATCAGTGCACGAGGAAGGAGTAGATACTCAGAGCTGCACTAACAATTCCGACTGGCTATGACAAGGATGGAGGCTACGGCCTGTGTTCCCAAGCAACATGCTCTATACCTGAAATCAGCAGAACACATCCATGACAAGGAAACCAGCAGAGCGGGAGGTGCTAGGACTGCAGATAAGGCTCCTGCCTATAGTTGCCAAGCTGACCTCATGTTACGCACCTGTTGCCATGTTACTCGGGAGTTGTTTGGCCATAACGGTGGCTGTTATTATTACTGTGCCCCGTTTATGATTATTGGCCCTGTTGTGCACATTGATACTTGGCCCTTTCCTATATTACTGGCCCGTGTGCCTATGATCTGTGACCCCTGGTTGCCATGATTACTGTTGGCCCCTTCCTGTTTGTTGGCCCCCTAGTATGGCCTCTGGACTAGTGCCACTGTGTTTGGCCTCATGATTACTGTGTGGCCCCTGTTTTGGCCAGTATTACGTGTGAGCCCCTGTGTTGGCCCTCATGATAATGTTGGCCGTTTGGTTTGCGCCCTCAATGATTACTGTTGGCCCTTTGCCTAACGTGCCCCGTGTTGACTCGTAGTGGGCCCCGTGTTGCTCATGATTAATGTTGGCCCCCGGTGTTTTGCCTCATGATTATGTTGGCCCCTGTTTTGCCTCTAATGATTACTGTTGCCCCGTGTTTGGCCTCATGATTACTGTTGGCCCCCGTCGGACTTGATTCTGGGGCCCCGTTTCTCATGATTACTGTTTGGCCCCTCCGTGTTTGGCCTCATGATACTGTTGGCCCCTGTGTTGCCTATGGCCTTACCCCATGATTATGTGCCCTGTTTGGCCCCTGAGTGCGTGTTGGCCTATGATTACTGATCTATGCCACGAAGAATTGAGGCAGTTCTGAAGGCAAAAGGGGGTCCAACCCGTTAATAGCATGGTGGACCTAATAAAGTGGCCGGTGAGTGTAATTCTATTTGGCTGTAGCAGGAGGAGGATATCCCGGGGCTGTGCTCCCAGCAGGAGGCTCCTGTACATTATGGAGATATTGTTCTCTATGGGGGGGATTCCCGGAAGTCACACAACAAGGGGAAGCCATGACGCTCCATGATCACTAATATCTATGTATGAGATAGAGGACCCCTCTAAGGGGATATGTAGGTGGCAGTAGTGTGTGTGGGGGCCTAAAGTTTCCTTGTGAGATTCCGCTCAGGACGTAGCAGCTGCCGCCGGAGCCATTCCCCGGATCACGCCGCTCACATGATTTGCTATTAATGGCTCTGTGTTGTCGCTAAGCAACCAGGAACACGCAGGGAAGCGGGGGTCCTCAGGCTGGCTCTGGGCTTTCCATGTTAATGGAGGGGACCCCTCAGTTATAGGCAGCAGAGATTACAGTCCAGTAGATTATAATCAGATAATGCAATGATGTCCTGCTAGGAGTAGAGCTGCAGTGTAAAGCATGGAGACTGCACAGGAGAAGGATTCCAGACTACAACTCCCACCATGCCCAAGCATCCACGACCCTCCAGCTATGAACTACAACTCCCACCATGCCCAAGCATTCATGACCCTCCAGCTATGAACTACAACTCCCACCATGCCCAAGCATCTACGACCCTTCAGCTGTGAACTACAACTCCCACCATGCCCAAGCATTCATGACCCTCCAGCTGTGAACTACAACTCCCACCATGCCCAAGCATCCACGACCCTCCAGCTATGAACTACAACTCCCACCATGCCCAAGCATTCATGACCCTCCAGCTATGAACTACAACTCCCACCATGCCCAAGCATCTGCGACCCTCTAGCTATGAACTACAACTCCCACCATGCCCAGGACCTGTGACTCTCCAGCTGCAGAGAGTCTTATGGGCTTATAGAGGGAGCAGTCCTTACACAGAGACTGATAACTCCCAGCATCCACCATGGCAGTGATGTTAAAGGGTCTCCCCCTCTGTCCTGGGCGCAGCTCACACTGGCATCTGACTTATCACTAGGACCACGTCCAGGACTGCGGGGGACAAACCTGCGCCCAAGACTAACACATGTAATTCCTGTGAAGCCACACCTCCTGTATAACCCCTCCCCCTGGCACTGCCCCTGAGGCACCACCTTCTATACCCCTCCTCTCTCTACCTAGCACTGCCCCTGAGGCACCGCCCTCTATACCCCTCCTCTCTCCCTGGCACTGCCCCTGGGTGACTGCCCTCTATACCCCTCCTCTCTCCCTGGCACTGCACCTGGGGTACTGCCCTCTATACCCCTCCTCTCTCCCTGGCACTGCCCCTGGGGTACTGCCCTCTATACCCCTCCTCTCTCCCTGGCACTACCCCATGTTCACACCCCAGACAATCTTCCTGTATGCACCCTCCTCTCTGTCCCCCATGGTATTGCCCCCTGAATACCTCCTCTCTCCCTGGCACTTCCCCCATCACTGCCAGTTCTGACCCTTGTATACCCTCTCACACCTCTCTGTATAGCTCGTCCTCTCCCCCTCCCCCCTGCACTGACCCTTCTCCTGGGCGCAGGACAGGCCACTCACTGTACACCCCTCATCCTTCTCTCTGTCCTGTACCCCCAGATCTCCCCGGTACTAAACCCTTCTCCTGCGCGGCCTCCTCCCCCCTGTACCCCCGGGTCTCCCCCCTGTATCCCCGGTCCTCCCCCCTGTACCCCAGGTCCTCACCCTTGTCCTGCGCGGCCTCCTCCTTGGGGTCTCCCCCTGTACCCCCGGTTCCTCCCCCGGTTCCTCCCCCCTGTACCCCCGCTCCTCACCCTTGTCCTGCGCGGCCTCCTCCTTGGGGTCTCCCCCCTGCACCCCCGGGTCTTCCCCCTGTACCCCCGGTCCTCACCCTTGTCCTGCGCGGCCTCCTCCTTGGGGTCTCCCCCCTGTACCCCCGGTCCTCCCCCCGGTTCTCACCCTTGTCCTGCGCGGCCTCCTCCTTGGGGTTGCTGATCTGGGTGATGATGGACGTGTTGTCCATGGACTCGGCCGCGCTCTCCTCCTCCTCCGCTCTGGGCTCCGCGGCTCCCGGCTCGGCTCGCTCAGGCTGCCCCGGGTGTGCGCGGCCGGGCGGGCTCCCTGGCTCGGCTCTCGCCTCCTCAGCATGAAGTCCTGGCGGGGGAAGAGGCGCCGAGGTCCCGGGGGTGACGGAGTCCGCGGCGGGTCCCTGTTTTCCCTCAGGAGGGGGCGGGGTGACAGCCGGAGCTCCTCCCCTTCTTTCTCTACTGACCTTCCCAACATGGCGGCGGCAGAGGGACGGGCTCCTGTCACACATAAACAAGGGGCGGGGCCTCACATTAACCAGTGCGCGGCCGCACCGCAGATAGACCGCAATGCCCGACCGGAGCATAGTCAGCAATGCAAGTGTTACATTTTCTGACAGGCGAGCAACGTCACTCAGGGGCGGGGCCAGATGTGAGAGCGGGAAACGCTGCCTCGTGATTGGCAGTTATGGGTGTCGGTGACAGGCGCGTGGGCGGGGGGCGGGGCTGCGCGGTGTATATAAGGCGCTGAGCAGTCAGGTGTTCATGATGAGCTGGTGGAGAGGAGTCTGTGAGGAGTAATCAGAGAATTGTCAATTTATTAACCCATTTCAAAACAGAAGGTTTTCTGAAACTTTGTTACCATGGAAACCCCAGAGCAAGAACTTTAGTGACCTTATAGGGAGAGAGGACAAGTCCTTAAAGGGTCCAATAACTGACCCCTGAGAAATGAGCCTTCAGCAACAGTCGCCATGAGTAGAGGCCACTGCGGCCGCTCCAGTGCTCCGTCCATTCCGGCCTTCATCCGGGATTCTGGAGGGGAAACTAGAAAATGTCCCTCACAGATGGGAGATGTGCAGCTTCTGGGATGTCCCCATGGAGGTCCTCCAGTTACAGATGTCGCCCTTGTGTTAGCATTCATCATTGATCGGTCCAGGGGCCCCATAGTCAGGAGCCTCCAGCACTGCCGCACCCTCCTGACCGCAGCCCTGGAGATCAGTGATAAAACGCTGATAATGCCCCTTGTAACCCAAACAGAAAAAAAACCTTTCCCAGAAGAGCCTAATGATCCAGCTCCACGTGAGCGTATGGATGTAGGGGAGCTCCGCGTGAGCGTATGGATGTAAGAGCACAGAGCACAGCAGTGTGAGGTCTGATTACACATCTCTCCAGACTGGCTGCAGTCTGTGGGGTCACAGCTGCTGATGGTTTCCTTTTAGTAGTAGGACTCATCATCTGGATGGAACAGGTTGATCTTTTTATTTAGATAATGTCATTTATTTAAAGGGGGAGTCCACTTTCTAGCCAGCTCTGGGCGGGGGGTAGTAGGCAGGTAGGGGGGTGGCGGAGCCTGTCAGCTGTCACTGCCGGAGCTGCGCATCTGATTTGCAAGGCGAGCTGAGGACAAGCGGGTCATTATGCCGGATACACAAGGCGCTCAGTTTTTTGAGTTTTTTGCCCTCGTCTCCCATTGAGCGTCTGATTTTGCTTGTTCAGAAGTCTTTTCGGGGCGATGGAGAATGTCGGAGCTGGCAGTGGGGCGAGGTGGCGCCTGCCCTGCATACCAAGCGACCACGGGCTCAATTCTTCTTATTCTTTGGATACGTCCAAATCCTTCTCCTTCTGAGCCCACACGCAGGGGCCGGGGGTGCAAGCATTAACCCCGCCATCTCCACCAGTAGTCACATATATAATGTATACATCACTATCTATGATAGGTATAAGCAAAGAATAGTAACAGCTGCCACCCAGCTTTCCCAGAACCCTGAATACCAAAGATGTGAGGTCATCCTGGGAGTTGTAGTGTCTCAAAAGTTATGGATCAAAAGTTGGAAAACAATGTCAAGAATTGCAGGTTTTATTATACGTCACCCAACTTTCCCAAGCACTGATAAATCCTCTCACCCGCTATTCTATGAACTGTCATATAGAGGAATGGGAAACCCAATAGTAACTTAAACGGGGATGATTAGTTGGCACCCAGCTTTCTCAGGCTTCTGAAATCCACTATGATTACTTAAGGGATCATGATAGCTAGTATCCAGCTTACCTTGGATTCTGAACTACAGAAACAAGCATTCGGGAGTCTGGAAATTTGGGCACGAAACCTCATAAAAGAGTATTATGGGCAACTGATTAGCTTGTACCCAGCTTTCCCAGGATTTTGAACTAGTTAAGCAGTTCTTGTCCCCCACATCTGTTACATGATCTACCATCAGAAGCCTGGACAGTGAAATGAGATAATAGAGGCTGGTACCCAGCTTTCCCAGGCTCCTCAAAAGGCTAGGAGGAAACACTTAGAGGGTCGTATAAGCTTGCCCAGGCTTCTGAACCCCTCCATTATCGACCAATCAGGAGTCTGGAGACACCAGATATGCACTGGGATCATATTAGATGGTACCCAGCTTTCTCAGACTCCTGATCAGGAGCTTTGCCCTATTCATCTTAATCAGAACACATGTAGTGTCCAGGAGTCTGGAAAATTAAGGGGATCACAGTAATTAGTACCTAACTTTTCCAGTCTTCTGCAATAGATAAAACTCCATCTGCTCTGTTTGGTAATCTACCGTTCAGGCGTCTGAAAAGTTGGGTGAGAATCCCGACATCAGCTGCACTGGGTGCACTGAGTTGCATGAGCAACTATTCCGGATTCTGGAAAGCTGAGTGCGAAATCAGATATAACGTGCCCAGCTTTCTGACACTGTTCTATGGGCTGCCATTCAGGAGTCTAAAAAGCTGGGTAAGACACCTAAGCATCATATTAGCTGTAACCCAGAAACAGATATGGATGAATAGGGAAAAGCGGCTTCATACAGTGAGTTCTGGGAGGAGTTCCCCTTTAAGGGCGCAGAGTGATGCTTGGGCCCCCCGCGCGCTCCACATTTCACACCATCAGATTCCTGGAATCAAATGTTATAATCAACCCGGAAAAATCCATACGGAACAATAACTCCACAGCGCGGCGACTGCCTGAAAGCAAATCCATGGCTGAGCGATGTCCTGCAGAACCGGCGCCCGGGAAAGCTCCGTCACAGACCTCCCGGGGCGCAAAGGGTTAACCCGTGACGCCCAAACACTGCGCGCCCCTCTGCCCCCAACACAAGGGAACGGGGGAACCCAAATATTCAGGAAAACATCATAGACACGGAGATACCCCCAACCCTCCCACCGGGGGGCGCCCTAAGGAGTCATAGGGGCAGTGACATATGGATATATGGCCTATAGTTATTCCACCAGGTATTCACAAGCACATGCACCCAGGGCTCAGCCGAGCATGCATGTGTACCGAATGGAGTGACGGCTCCTGGGCCCCTCTACCCCCCCCAACTCAGGGCCCCTCCAAGTATCAGTCCCCCCCACACCTCTCAGGGGCCCCTCCAGGTACATAAGCCGATGCCTGATGTCAGTGATTCCATAATGATGTGACGCCCTGTAGTGTCACCCACTCCCCACACAACGCCCCCATTCTGCAGAGGTCTCCATTGTGTGCTGGGGACACGCACCCTTTGTCCTCTCCACGTGTGACACATCGCCGGGTCTGTGCGGCACCACAGTGCGGTATTATGTGCTAACCCCCGAGATACCTGCAGGAAAATACACACTGCAAAGATTACACACACCGGCAAGACAGGTTCTACTGTGACCTCAGGCCTAGAATGTGGGAGGATGATCTGCCGAGGAGTTAATAAAAGTTATCTGCTACTAATCAGCGGGTGTGACCCTAAAGACTGCAGCCAGTGCTACGTATTATCCCTGGAGAGATGTGTATTCAGACCTCACACTGCTGTGCTCTGTGCAGCCAGTGTTATGTATTGTCCCTGGAGAGATGTGTATTCAGACCTCACACTGCTGTGCTCTGTGCTCTCTGCAGCCAGTGTTATGTACTGTCCCTGGAGAGATGTGTAATCAGACCTCACACTGCTGTGCTCTGTGCTCTCTGCAGCCAGTGTTATGTATTGTCCCTGGAGAGATGTGTAATCACACCTCACACTGCTGTGCTCTGTGCTCTGTGCAGCCAGTGTTAGGTATTATTCCTGGAGAGAAGTCGTATCAAACCATTGCATATGTTGTAAGTAGCAGCAGGACTTTGATTATAAGAGGTTTCTGTCCTCACACTGCTGTGCTCTCTGTACTGTGCTGCACCACAGACCCTAACTGTAGCAAACGGAAAGCAGAGGGAAAGGACAGTTTAATGCAGAGAGTTAAGGACACAGCAGTGTTAGGACACCTCCCCAGTGGACATGTAGAAAGCTACAAGAAATTCTCCACCCGTCTCACTATCCTCATGCTTGCTGCCATAATCCAGAGGTAGAGGTCACATGGAGCCCTGGTGCCTGGTGGGGGCGCTGTTGTGGGCCCTGAGCACTGGGCTGACATGATGCCACCAGACTCTATGGAGAATGTGCGGCACCAGCGGTAGATCCATCTTCATCCTCCGCTAGTGAAGCGCCTCCCCTCCCCCACCCCGCGGCGATGGTTATGTAATAAACCTCATAAATGGACTTAAAGACTTGAGAGATAAAATAACGGATCAGAAATCACAATGAACATCTCTGAATTTACAGCCTGATGGCTCCTCCGCCAGGAATCTTTGGTCGGCTTCCTTACACGTCTTACTTAAGACACTCGGGCGCATTAGTCTGGATGTAAGTGCATTAGGGGAACGCGCTGCACCAATACAGTGAGGGAAACAAGATGTAGAATACGTGGTGTAGACGGCGCTAAAAGGAGACAATGGAAAGCGAAGCGGCGTCCAGGGCGAAACGCGACACTACGGACCCCAGAACTACATCTAGAACCCAACATCTCCAGCTTTCTTCTGGAAATGTCCTGGAATGTCCTGTAGGCACCAGGACCCACGTGAATCTGGTAACTCTATCACCCAAAGATCAGCTCAAGGGTACAATGACCCCAAAACAAAGCAAACTCCAAAAGATGTGGTCTACACATCATCCATAGGTTCCACTGATCCACCTCCAACTCAAACTCTAGACTAGTGGTCTCCATCACGAAGTTCTTTAGGTGATCAAACCACCAAACCCAGGAAGTTCTGGAGAGCCATAAGATTGGAGACTCTTCATCTACAGGTCAACCTTCTAAGAGGGTCCAAGTCTAGCACTTCGTATGCATCTGAGCTAAGCCCAACATAGATTAGAAACAACTACTGGTCTACAGGTCATCCATATGTCCCATTGTGAAGGGTGTCGGTGCCCGCGCCTGGTCCTGGCGCCCGCCTGGCTCAATGCACCCTTGTCACAAATTGGTCCTTCAGGTCTATAGAAGAATCCTGGTTCATCCAGATAATCCAAATGTCCCATGATCCACATTGTGATGGACTCCCAACTCAACTTCTAGTGTGCTCCAAGGCCGTGGTGTGTAAGCTATGACTCCATAGGTATGACCCGACATATTGAGAGTTGTTGTATTGCAACAGCTCGGAAACCATTGGTTGGAGTTGATTGCCTTAGAGTTGTCTGGAGGCAGGACCCTCCTTATTCCACCCAAACCAATGGAACATAGTCATCAACTCTACACCTCACCTCTAATCTATGGAGGATTCATGGTGGATTTATACCAATTGAAGAGCCACAGTGTGAAGACCAACACACGAGACCTTCAAGAGATTGACACTAGACTGTAGGAACTTGGATTTCATATTGTACCAAATTCCAAGCAATCGAAATTTTCACTACATTGGTAAGACATTGTCCAAAAGTATCATCGACCTCCAAGATCAGACATGAAATGGAAAGTCTAAGTCTTGTTACCTTTGCTGGTAAAGTTGATGTCTTACCTCTGTGGCAAATCCTTATGCTGGAGACCAATGCCTTGGAGGTTTCTGGAGGTCAAGGATGGTTAGTGGGACATAGAAATGATCTCACGACCAGTGCTCTCTAATCTATGGATCTCTAGTGTTCAGACCACGCTGGGAGTGGTGGATTCAAAACAACTGAAGAGCCACAGTTTGAAGACCACTACACTAGGCCTTCAAGAGATGGACACTAGACTCTCAAAGTTAGGACCTCATATTCCAACCAAACCATAATCCAACTATCCTGATGATGAAACATCCAAAAGTAATCGCCAAACTTTCATGAGCAGCCGAAAATCAGAAGCGGGACATTGGACTTTAAGTCACGTCTCCAGTAGACATCATCAGTATGCACCCAACCGCACCATACAAAGTCATTAATTTACTGCAAGAAAGTGTGACAAGGCATCCGAGACGTGACATAATAAAAGTCATTCATATATTAAAACTTTTTATTAATGCCTCGCGCTCCAGTAATGCCAGAACTTCCCACTGAATGCAAAGACGGCAAATCGGTTTGGCCCAAACAAGATCTAAGCAGAAGTTCCATTTAAAGGGCATCTCCATCCAATGGGAACAAGAAATAATTGGTCTAATAACACCATAATAACACAAAACATTCACGCCCCCTCCCGATTCCACTGCCCCTTTCTCCGGGCTTCTCTGTGTTAATAAATACGTGAACCCTCTGCTCTTGGGTGGAGGAGGACCCTCTGACATCAGGAGGTTCACCCCATGTGTATCCGCAGCTCCAGTAGATGACATGCAACAGTTTGTCAGCCTCATTGATCTCACAAAAACCTCTTAAAACTGAATAAACCAAAATCCAGACAGTAAAATATGAAATATTTACAATGAAGACACTTTTTAAGCCTTGGAGAACGTCACCTTTGATGAGCCCACACTCTAAAATATGGAGAAGGTTGTGAGAAATGACCAGACTACACATTAGTGGAGACATAAATCAGGAGTGGAGAAGATATTGTCAGAGATATTATCAGACATGATCCAGGATGGGGATGTCCATCATTATTTCATTGGCGGCCTATGGTGAGGAGACATCTAAGAGCTTCACCTCAGACACCGCGCCGGCTCCAGTCAATTTAGTGCTTTACGCACATAAATTCCCTCCCGAAACCATCTCTTTCTTATACGTTGGTGTCAATTAGGGCCGGAATTCTATAGGTGAGGATTTACACCGGAGAACCGCCGAGGATAATGAGATATTGTACAATTTACTGTGGAGCGCACCTAGACTATATCACCTGCAAGACATTCTCGTTATTTCACTCCGAAAGGGAACACGTTCCTACACAGAGTCTGCGGGGACCCCTAAACCTACAGCTGTTCAGGGCTTCTTCACACGAACCACAGATGTTCAATCATTCACAAAGGTGGATCAATCAAAGTTAATTTTGCTTCTCTTGTAACATTGGATTCAGTCCGTGCTCTAGGGGACACATTACCATGACTCAACTGTTCCCAAATCCCCAGATCTGACATCTCTCTGGTTGTGACCTCAATATATTCTTGCACTGTTTAAAAAGACTTGTCCATAAAGGAGGAATTTCTCACCGGGAATCAACCAGCCAAACGTCATGTCTATAAAACCATAAAAGAAGAAAAGTGATGCACCAGAGAGTCCATGTGCAGGTCTTCTACATAATCAAGGAGATGTCTCATACGTCTATGAGCTGGACCTTTAAGAAATATCATCATGTGGAAAAATGCAGGATGCACCAGAGGCTAAAATGTGACACAGAAGCACAAAGCAGCAACATGCAACTAAAAGAGCACCATGAACCATGAAGCCACGAGGAGTCCAAGAAGCAACAAGAAGTACAAGAAGTAACAAAGAGTAGAAGATGCACCATGAAGCAAGTAGCTATGAGGAGTCCAAGAAGTAGCGAAAAGTAGAAGAGGCACCATGAAGCGTCAAGGAGTCCAAGAAGCGTCAAAGAGTCCAAGAAGCGTCAAAGAGTCCAAGAAGCGTCAAAGAGTCCAAG